>CAHIKZ030003692.1:4067500-4077500 GCA_903632075.3 Acanthosepion pharaonis
ACAATACTTGAAACACAAATCACTAACAGCTTGTTTTATTTAGTTTTTATGTCTATTCACATTCTTTCCATGGGCACGTGGCCGAGTGGTTAGAATGTTCGCATTCTGGCCATGAGCCCCGGGTTCGAATTTCACCATGGACGATTTGTCAGAAAGGTGACTTCCTGATGTTATCGAAATGGATCGAGGTCGATCCCAGCGTGCGACACCTTTGGAAAGTGCTTGAAAAACATACCACAGTTTGACCCAAACGTTGTGCGTAAAAATTGGTGAGACGGAATCCTTGGGAGCCGTTGATAGCTGTGCTAGCACGAAGTCACAAGTCATCGTGGCCGAGGGATTGAGCGTACTGGTCTTGTTCAAATTGTTGATCACGCTAGATAACACGCTCTTTCCTCTCCCAGAAACTGTACCTCAGGTCTGCTCAGCATAGTTGCCCAATAAACCACAGGTAGACTCTGTTGGTGTTGAATAAACACAAACGCACCTGAATAAGCTTCTGCAACAGGGATTGCCTAGCCGCCATAGTAGACGGTTATCCTCGAATACCTGTGGCAAGAAATACATGCATGCATGCATACAATCCTTCCATTTTTATCGATAACTAACCCATGCTTTCAGTGTGTGTCGAAAGGTAATTTAGAGAGTTCTTTAACATGATGAATTGGAATTACGACTGGGAAGACGATGACAAATGGAGCACATGGAAGTTAGATATGTGTTCATGTAACCACTTTCATATCAGTGGTTGGAGATTGAATATTCGCAGTCTTCATGTAACATTCATCGGGTGGCAAAAGCGTATAGGGGTTTCAAAGATCTATTACAATTTCATTACTTATGTGGTATTAGCAAGGGACGTTAAACACGTCTATCTTCCCATTTTTTATTTTCTTTCTTTTTGTAACAGAAAACAAGTAGTGTCTTTTCCCATCTTTCCAAGCGATCAAAACGGACTAGTCCATTATTTATGTGGTGCTTGCAGGAGATGTTAAACACTCCTATCTCCTCTTCTTTCGTTTTCGCTTTATTTCTTTCTTTCTTTTTTTTCTCGCTGAAACAAAGTAGGGTCTTTGCCTCTTTTCACGCGATAAAAACGGAATAGTCATTATATATGATGTATTCACGGAGCGTGACGCTCGTGGGAACAAACGAGAACACGGACAATATGATAGGGTATTTTCCATCTATCAAAAACGATATATTCGCTGTTGTAAACGGAGCGTACTTTCTGAAAGTATGTACACTTTATTTAAAAATAGATTTAATTTTTAAGAACTCCTTTTAAAACATTCACTTTCATTTACTTTACCCTCCATAGACTTATGCGGTCACTTTCACATAGGTTCTGCACCATCTCTCCCCGAAATAACTGGAGATGTGGCCTGTAAGAGACGACTAATGTGGTTGACTGTAGTAATGTTTAGTATCTCATTAGTAAATGTAAACATTGATGATAGACGATTGTCAAACAGTATGCGATATTCACCGTGGTGAGTGAAGGGGTGAGAGTCACTAGTGTCTAAGTGGGGTCAGATTTTGGTACAATATTCAACTGTGTGAGATGATGGAATTCATGTTTTTCGGAGAAAAACTGTCTTCATGATCAGTTAGCCAGCCTCTATTAATAGACGGATGACAAGTTAAAGGTGTGCTGTTCGACACCCACAGACCCCAAACACTGGTATATACTGCAAAACAACTATGATGCGAGAATTACTTACATCAAACTCTTGGTCACAATGACTTGTGACTTCGTGCAAGCAAAATAATCCGTCACACAATTCCACTCACAAGCATTGGGTGAACAGATGTTATGCATTAGAGGTGCCTCACAAAGGTGACGCGCACTGGAATGACCACACCAACCCTATAACATAAAAGAGGTGAGGTTTCAAATTGTTACATGCGTGGAAATATATACGGAATATATATATATATATATATATATATATATATATATATATATATATATATATATATAGTATTTGGGGCAGCAGACAATTATCCAAATATACATTAATAAATACAACAGACAACCGATGTCTATTATGTTTGATAATGATCCTTTGTAATCTTCGTATAGTGGCAATACTTTGATGGTGAATATCTCTGTTGTAATGACTATATAACCACTCTGATGATAGCCCATGTGATCCGAAAACTTAGATCAAGGAACAGCATAAAAAATATGTTGAACAGATTTGTCATTATTTTCTCCTGAATATAAAGCCTCTATACGAAGCTTCGAACGGCTAATGATCAAACATAATAGATATAGGTATTCTGTTAAATGTAACAATATGTGATTGAATAGATAGATAGATAGATAGATAGATATGCGTGTGCGTGTGTGTGTGATTGTGTATTTGGGTAGCAATCCTTCTTTTGGTTGTCATCTGGTGCGTTAGTGAGAAGTTCTGCATTGGTGCCGACTAAGGAGAGTGGAAAAGGAATTTTATAACCATAAAATGAGCAAAAACTCGTGGTTAATGGCGATAGGTGAATATGTGTAACCTCTGTCTGAGCAACAAAATAGCTATCCTTGAATGTAAAGGAGATGGCAGATTGCTAGACAAGAGGCAAATGCTCGTAGCTTCAAGCATTTGATCCTGTTCTTAATGGAATACGTTTGGTATAGAACGAAATCTATACATCCACCTACCTTCCCTGTAAAGCAAGATATCCGTGTGAATTTACTTTATACGCCATGTTCTGCCATATTTGATTAATGCCTTTCCCTAATTTTCACCCATCTACCACGTTTTCTATAGTGCTGTTATATTATTTTATTATATAATACAAGTTGTGGATGTATCTTTTATTTAATAAATATTATATTGCTTCTTTCTCTGCTTGACAATTTTGCGACTGTAACATTAACGTCCTTCACTTGCACATGAAACATTTAGTTGTGGACAGCATTAAAATAATTCTTTCATATTCACGAATATTCTTAATGAATGCTAAAGCATAACTGCCAGAGATAACATTTAAAGAAAAATTCAGTAATGGATAGATACACAATTTTTTGCCTTATCAATTGCACCACTAATGGTATCGGAAATTACTTGGGTAATAAAGGTGATTCTCACTGCTACAGTGCATTTCTTGCTTCATTTAATTGTAATATACGAAAAAACATACAGTGAATATGAAAAGATTATGATAAAATAAGCAGACATAACACTTGTAACGAAACGTTATGTCTGCATATTCAATCAGACATAACTGAAAGGGAATCTGCTACTTTAATACTGCCTTAAGAGCAGTGTGGACGTAATAGTTAATCGTATATCCATAACTGAATGCAATATTCAGGTGCTGAGGAATGCATTAAATTATAACACGGCATGTGACTGTTCGGTGTTGATCACTGTATCCATACTTCTTTTATCCCGGATATTGATGAATATTGCTACTTAAATATACCACACAAATGACATTTTCTCACACACATAAAGACATAGAGATGCATATACGTTTATAGGGTCATTTTATAAGTATATATTGAGTAAGTAAAACATATCACGAGTAAAAGGAGACTTCAGTGGATTGCCTTTAGCAAGAAATGGACATTTGGCGAGATTAGAAATGATTGGTCATATCTATTACACATTATTTCTGGGATATATATATATATATATATATATATATATATTGAACAATAAAAAATATTGAAAAATTAAGCTCTTCAGATATACTAGGTTCTATATTGATATTCCTTCGTTTATTATTATTTTATTTAGATTCCTTGACTAGTTTCGACCAACATGAGCATCATCTGGAGAAAAATAATTTCTGTTGCTGGCAGCAGTGAACTACAGAAATATATATATATATATATATATATATATATATATATATATATCTTCAAATATGTCTCATTGAATAATTTAGACAGATTTTTGTTGGCTTATTTTCAACACGAACCTCTCATATCTACAGAAACGCTTCTTCGTAACCGTATTAAAGGAAGAAATAAAAAAAAAATTACGATGTTGATACATATTCATTTATTTCAAAAACTTTCAACATTAGCAAAATGTCGTCATCAGTGTGGTTTTAATTTTGATCTAATAGAAAATTGCAGTGTTCATCTGAATGTTATTTTTTTTTTTAACTGTCATGGGAAAAAAACTCTGAAGTTGTGTCCTGTATGAATTTATTTCAAGTTGCAAGTGTCAAGGGAGATAACTATGTTTGGAATGACTCAATTTTAAAGAAAATACAGGAATTATGAGAAGACCTGACTTTCCTATATATATATATATATATATATATATATATATATATATATATATATATATATATATCGAAACAAAGACCTAATATCACAGACCAGAATATTGATTTAAATAAACATAATTTTATGTTCATTTTTTTTTTTATGATGATGCGTTGGCCGAAAGGCCGCCTAGGCTCGGATATTTAAAAGAAAAAAAAAGAAAATGAAAACATAAAATTATGTTTATTTAAATCTCTCTCTCTTTATTTATATATATATATATATATATATATATATATATATATATATATATATATATATATATATATATATATATATATATAATATCTATCTCTCTCTCTCTATATATATATATATATATCTAACTATCTCTCTCTTTCTTTCTCTCTCTCTGTCTCTCTCTCTCTCTCTCTCTCTCTCTCTATATATATATATATATATATATATATATATATATATATATAAAGAAATAAAAGAACAGTAAGATATGTAATCCGGTGTTTTTATTGATATATTTTTTTAATTTTTACAAAATAGTGCTCAATGTAAATTTACAGAGTATTAATATTTTAATATTTTTAAATATATATTATATATATATATATATATATATATATATATATATATATATATATATATATATATATATATATATATATATAAGTGTGTGTTAATGCAAACTAAATTACGAACATAATCATAAGTAGGTATGCTGAAAAATTCTCGGCTTGCAATTTGTTAGCAAAATCTGAACAGGAAAGGATTTTTTTCAGGTTGTGTCTCAGTGTGACAGACAACTGTTTAGCATCTCCTCATAATAAAATCATTCTAATCTCATACAGTTCTTCAAGAGATTAAGCACAAATATAATACAAAGGTTTAGAATCATAATAAAACAATAATGTTTTAACCGACGGAGATTTTCAATAAAGCACACATAGATTAATGATAAGAATTACGTCAGACCTCAAAATACAATCCCACATAAGTTTTGAACAGAAGTTTAGCAGAGAAGAAAATGTGAAAGAAAGAAATTGATTTATCATATTTGCTTTGTCAAGATTTGCCAGCATTCTCTCTGTGCAAACGGAAACAGAATTTGCACGGGAAGATACTCCTGTCTAAAAATTAAACAAACCAGATACTTACAACAGTATGAATATACGAAGATCTTTGCAACAAAATTATTTTAATTTCTTTTTCTTATTAGTGTCTTTACAAATCTGCAGATATTCGAACATTTTGGTGAAAAGAACACTTGCATTGGCAACACTAATTCTCGTTCAATCACAGAAGTTAAGCAATATCGTAACCTGTTATTATGATTAAAGCTGTGATATATACATATATATCTCTTACATGAGGTATTATGGTTATTTGCATTATTTCTATTTTCTGATATCAGTGAACGCTCGTTGCCACTATTGTAATGTCAATAAATTCTCGTTGTCAATTTCGTAATGGTCATTGTAGTAGAGACTTTGTAATCGCCAATTCAACTATAGTACGCCATTGAACAGTACTGGTGTCAGACGCCTTCGAATAGCACTCGCACTAATAGTATTTGCACGATAATACTCGCTCGGAAAATAACCACCGTATAATGATCTGAATATAGAATAGTATAGAGAAAAGAACAGCAGTCCGTATAGTAATAGAGGACAGACTAGAAATGACGATCAATTAGACGCCAAATTACTCCCTACCTATGCGTTTCTCACATGTCACGTGATCCACTTAATTAAATATTGAGATCGCCTGTGTTTGCTGACTGGCGAACTATGTTAAAATTCATGTGTTGGCAACGACAATTTATTCCTATATAACGACATTATTTGGGCTGTTATCCTCATCTTCATTGCCATATTCACAACCTTACGGCCGTTGTACGCCCCGACAAAGCATAGAAATGAATACAATATGGGAACCAGTAATAAGGATTGATAGAGAAAAGCAATGATTAACAACAACAAAAATGAAATATAAGCTCTGGAAAAATATGCAATAACAATAACGAAAAATTGCAATATGAGCACTGGTAAAAACGGTTGCTAAGATAAGTTTATAAATCCCTGAAACGAGACATTGCCAAGTGTATAAAAGCGTTGGTTAGATCCAGTAACTAGACCCAAAGAGTTGTGAGTTCAATAGTGATGAACCAAAAACCTTGGAGAGTTAAATCAAAGGTAAATAACTGAGACATCCGGAAGAGACATGGCACGTGGAACTGGAACAATCTACCCCGGTGGGCGAAATAAAGGGTCCGTTTCGATATTCCAATCACCTGAACAAGGCCGGAGCATATAACAGACGAAACGTTGTGAATATGGAAATGAAGATGAGTCCGAATAATGTAAATAATAATGTAATGTAATAATAGCCATGGTATAATAACACCTTATTTTACAGAGGTAACGGAAAAAAAGTAAATGACAAATATGCTTTTCTCTCAGAGAGTGTTTTATGCTGCAAAATCACACACAAAAGGATATATACGTATATAAATTTGTGCCACACAAAATTATAATATGTATGCAACAACAATTAGTGTGCAATCATAAAACTGTTTTTCTTACTTGTACTATTTACAGAGGGGTCAGCTGGACTTATAGTGGTTTCTCTTTGAAACTGGTGAGGTCGTGTGTTTTTTCCTGTAAGACGTACCGCTGTGGCATGGTGACATCCATCTTCTTTGGACTGTACATCGTAACCGCCTTTATCCCCTGACGTCACTCACCAGACATCACGTGGCCCTCTTGAATTCACCTCATCGCCTTTTGTATCCTTACACGGGATTGATGGAACACGTCGTGTACTGCAATCAACTTCCAACAATCCGAATTTCGATTTTAAATAACTCAAAACGGTTGATGAACCGTAAAAAAATCAATCTATCAACATGGTAAAAACAAGTACATTTGAATTCAGTTATACATTTAGATGCGGTTTCTTTATTACTTTACATATAATTAATATTCTAATGAGTTTTATTAGAATCATCTGAAATATCTAAAATATACATTGAGTAAAGAAGGGTTATGAAACTCAACGCGCACAAAGACATATTGGAGGTAAGAGTTACAGCGACTAACATACCTAACGAGCTTGTGTAAATAGTTTGTCGAACAGCGTTTGGGAAGGATAGTCACTAGAAAAACTTTGCTAAGTGATATAAAGGATAGGATAGTGTGGAGAGCCATGGTTGCCCATGTTCTTAAATGTTTGCTCTATTTTCATTAATTGCTTTATATTTATAGCTTTGATCTTGAGCAATAATTTTAGGTGGGATGCTCACAAGGAAGGAATTTCAAATCTGGAGAGATGAATTCCAGTCCTAGGATGAATTTTAGACAGAAAAGGTATTCGAGAGAAAATGCAGTTATTTGTATTTGTTACAAATATAATGCTACACAAATAAAATAGAGAGAAACTGAAGAATTTTGGCGAAGGGGGAAATGTATTGGTATTCTAAATTGAAAGTTAAAGTATCTGTCTATATTTCTGAGATGAGGTATTATGCACACTATTTACATTATTTGGACCATGGACCTCATCTTTGTTGCCATATTTATTACGTTTCGGCCGTAGTATGCTCCTTCTGTGAGCGAAATAAAGGGTTCAGTTCGACTTTTCAACGGCCGAAACGTTGTAATAAATATGGCGACAAAGATCAGGACAATAGTCCGAATAATGTAAATAATGAAAATTAAAGCTTTCTTGAGACGAAGTTAGTAATCTCGCCTCGCATATATTTAATAGTCTGTTCGACATTCCGTTAACCATTGATATTGACAGGAGTATATCTTTAGTAACAAAGAAAAGAATACTGAACCGTTACGTGACATCTCTCCTTCTTTACGGCAGTGAATATTGGACGATTTCCTCAAAGATGGAGAAGATACTCAAGGCAACATAGATGTGGTTCTACAGAAAAATGCAAAGGATATCATCGACCGAGCATGTGAGCAGCGAGGAGATCTTAGACATGTTGCAAACAAAGAGGAGGCTTATACTTAACATCAGAAAGAGGCAGCTGAAGTCTCTGGGACACATAATGAGGAAGGAGGGTCTGAAGAATCTGATACTCACGGGTCAAATACAGGGAAAGAGAGACAAGGAAAAACAATGCGTGACATACATGGCGGCCTTAAGCAAGTGGATGACAGAACGTGGTCTGGGGAGGAAACAGAAGGAAGGAACTTGTTGAGAACTGCAAGGGATAGAGGAAGAGGTGGAGAGCCATGATCGCCAACGTCCTGAAAGGATAAGACACATAAAAGAAAGAATGATATCGATGTGAGGAAATTGCAGAAATTCTCTGCGCGGAGAATGAGATCGGTGTCTTTAGGTTCAAATTCTGACAGATACTTTTGCGTTCACATACGCAGAAATATCATTGAAAATGGAACGAATCCACGTCTTCCATTTAAGCCTTGTGTAAGCCGGTTTGAGCATTAGCAGGTTTATTTAGACTTTGTTGGAAATAAGTCGATGAATATGACAACACTTTTTAAAAAAAAATCAATTCACCCCAAGGAAGACGATAATGCCATTAAGACGCAAGAAGCTACTGGTAGTTAATGAGAATATAAAGACATGGAAGGAACCGGAAATATAATACTAGACAGGGAACATGTGATAAACATCTATAATATTTCAAAAGACCGGGTGAAGATAAAAAACCGGACGATAGGTGAACCTATCTACTCCTATTGAGGAAAGAAATTGTAAATAAAAATTCTGATTTCAAGACTTCAGATGAAACTGAAAAATTCAAACCTAAAAAGGAAAGAAGGGATAAAACAGTACACCTGTTCTAAATAACGGAGAAGAGTGTGAACCGGGTGATAGGCAAACCTACTGAGTAGAAGAAAAATAACATAAAATAAAAACAAATAATAATAAATAATTAGTAAATATAATTTCAAAGTTTAGCTGACGATGTTAGAAGTATAGATTTGAGGCAAACATTAGAAGGAATCGGAAACAGTCTTAAAAAAGAAAGACGGGATGTATCTTTACTCGTTCAAAACATGGTGGGTGTGAGCTTAGAATGATTCAGTGGCTAGCTTTCTTTTGACAGGTCGTCAACTGTTTGCAGGTCATTTAAAGCCAGAGCACATTTTAAGATTGTAAGACGTTTTGGAGATAATCCTGATCAAACTAATTAACCAATAGCCGGAGGGGAGAATAAGTGGATTCCTTCTTTTCACAAGGTTATTTGCGCGTAAGGGAACATAACTTGAACGCGGCTCTCCGATTTTCTATTCCGAGCCATTAGCAATTATACCGCCAGCACTTACAGCACCTGGTATTCCCAAGTGGTCACCCATCTAGATACAGACCAGGCTCAGTGTTGCTTAACTTTGTTGATCGTACAAGAAACGATGTTTCAATGTAATATGGCCGTTAGCTCTGCGTTGTTAGAAACTCCATCCGTGAAAATGTACTCTCTATTGAAATTTGATTGCAAGTAAAATAGGTAATTGCCAGATAATGAAAATCGGAATACTTGACCACTTCAAAGTCACTGTCAGGAATATGGCAGGATAAGCTGGTATTAGAAAAGATTAGTTTAAGAACTTCAAAAGGAATCAACAAAAATTCAGGTTGTGGAATTAATAAATACTAAACGCTTTAGATAACTCATTGTATAGATCGTTTGTAAAGAAAAATTTTGTAGAAGTGATAGCGAAATTGAACTTAGAGTTAATTGCTCTATATGTCGCCTCCCACAACACTGCAAATTCA
>CAHIKZ030003692.1:4082500-4139580 GCA_903632075.3 Acanthosepion pharaonis
AGTCCAGTGCTGCCAAATAAGGTGCGCCATATTCGTATTTGCTTTACATTGAATCAGTTAAGTCAGCCCTTTTCTTTCCCCATAAAAATGACACATCGAAACTACATTCCGTGTCCGAATATATTGTACATTTTATATTACTTTAAAATTAAAGAAGTAAGCGGCTGTTTTTGACTAACATGAAATCTTTTACTGACGTTCCAAATACCGAGTAATTTGCATAGTATATAAATAATTTAAAATGAAGAGTGTTGTACGTATAGAAACGCCAAATCCTCGCACTCAGACATATACTCATATTACGTTTCTCTCTGCGATATTTTCTTTTAGATATGTGGGTGATATTGTTTCTCCACATCTTCTTCTTTTTTTGATATGAACAAATCTATTTTATGAATTTATATTGTTTATGTGATCGTCTACCATTCTCTGATAATTAATTAGTACAATGCACTTTCGGCTTTTTAAATCAATTCCCCTCAAACAAGGTGATGATGCCACTAAGATGTAAAAGGGCTACTAGGTGTCAAAGGCAATGGAAAGTCTTTAGCTGGAAAGGTATACCAAATCCTAAACATGGGATAAACATCTACTCCTTTCCAAAAGAACGTGAAGGATTGTGAACCGGGTATTAGCCGACCCTACCAAGTCATATTGAGAAGAAAAATAAATCATAAATAACTAATAATTAAATAAGTTTTCAGAGTTCAGGCGGAAACTTTTGAAATATGGTGTTGTAGTAGATATAATAAGGAAACGGAAATTTAAATCCAAATAGAAAATAAGGAATAACCCTCTACTCCTGTACAAATAACCGGAGAAGTATACAAACCGGGCGATATGCAGACCTATCTTCTCCTACTGAAGGCTTCGTGCGTTCAGTAGGTATTACGCTAATTTTCGTTCCTTGTTATCTATCCCCAAATGTATCCTCTTTATATCATATATTTCCGACCTATTTATTTGTTGCTATTTTTCTTTAAGAAGGATGTATCACATGTTTTTGGTATGCTATTGTCAACATTTTTCAGTAGAGCAATATCACCATCGCTATCAAATCTTTTAAATTTTTCGTGATGAAATTTAACTGCATTTACTACCATTCACTACCATTCACGAAGGCATTGTTTTATTCCAACCAACTGTAATAGATTCATTCTAAAGGAGAAAGGAAATGAGTTTGCCGAACATATTGTTTTGTAGCTGTTCTGAATTTCACATTTAAAATTACTGGCCCCAAAACATTTTCTTTCGCGATTATTGATTCAAGATGAAAGCCTTGAAATAAGATATACAGTTTTCTGATCTTGCTAAAGATGCCAAAGCATAATAAAAAGTATAGATCCCAAAAGTTTGTAAATGAAATGGATACACGTGATCTACTCATTCCGCCAACAGAAAAATAAAAAATAAAAAATGAATTTCTTGCAAGCATTCTTAAATCCTGCTCTCTCTCTCTCTCTCTCTCTCTCTCTCTCTCTATTTTCATTCTCACTGTCATTTCTTTCTCTCTCTCACTCTCTCTCTCTCTCTCTCTCTATGTATATATATATATATATATATATATATATATATATATATATATATATATATATTTCAACGTCAAAAAAAGGAAAACCCTTTTTAAAACGACTCATCAGATGGGGAATCAAGATGTTACTACAAAAAGGGTTTTCCTTTTCTGGACGTTGAAACAAACGTACAATTTTTTAGTGGATATGTGCATGTTTTAATGTAACACTGCATAAGAAAATATATACAAAGACATTTTTATGTTTATAAATTCTTTTTATAGATGCAAACATTTAAGTAAATGCTCTGTTTATAATAAACAGTATTCAATATTTACAGGTCTGAAGCTCCGAGAAATTTTCATAGAAAATATTCGTCCTCAGACAGGAATCGAACCTGCATCCTATACGGAACCGTCATATAGCCTGATGTGCTGTTACCGAATCATTGCTGGTAGTAAAGGACTTGACAAAAATACTGCATACTGTACCAAAATCAGTATTAAATGTTCGAAAGACGTTGCATGTCTACACGACGATTGCTCAAGTAAACAACGGGGGTTATTCCTGGAACTATTAGTCTCTGTCTGTTGATTGCACCAGTAAACAACAGTAGTCAATTCTGAAACTAACGGATTTTGCCCGCTACGTGCGGAAGCTTTGTTTTACTGATATATATATATATATATATATAAGACTCCAAAAGATATAGATATATATATGTAACACTGCATAAGATATATATATATATATATATATATATATATATATATATATATGCAATGTTACATTAGTACATACACTACATTAGTATATCCACTACCAATTGTACATTTTTGTTTCAAACTCAAAAAGAGAAAATCTTTTTTAAACGTCTCATCAGGTGATGAATAACGGTGAGACGTTTGAAAAAAGTTTTCCTTTTTTGATGTTGAAACAAAAATGTACAATTTTGTAGTGGATATGTGCATGCTCTAATGTAACACTGAATAAGAATTAAATAAATAATATTACGCTTCTACTTTTTGAATCGAGCACTGTTTTCAAATTATTGATGATTTGAATGCGGGGATCTTACTGTTTGTTCTTCTATTTTTTATATATATATATATATATATATATATATATATATATATTATAAATTAACTGATGTAAAAATATTTTTTTTTACACAGTTCTAACCATGTTTCATGGTTAGTACTGTGTATCGAAAAAAACATATTTTAAATCAGTTAATTTATAATTTTAATACTCTGCAAATTTATATTGATCACTATTTTGTAAAAATAAATATATCTATATTAACACCTGATTATATATCTTACTGTTCTTTATTCGAGGAAGCTGTATACTAGGGCGGCTAGGCAACCCATATTGCAGACGCTCACCCAGGCACGTTTGTGTTTGCTCAATACCAACAGAACTCACCTCTGGTTTATACTGCGTCTATGCTGGTCTGACCATAGACATTGCTAGAGAAAAAGATTTAATAAAAATATAAAATGCGCCACTTAGTTGGTTGATGTCATATTAAGCAGCTCGCCTCGTAAACGAACATTTGTGTAATTGTTTCGACCACTCCTCATGGGATATTAGCAAATATCAATTTTCAAGTTTTCCTTATTTTTATATTACGGTAAAAAATGATTCACATACTTTTATATTTTCTATACTTTGTGTGCATCTGTTTAGTTTGGTTTAGTTTGGTATGTTTTACGGCATATCAACCTCAATGGGTTATTTAATACCGACAAAATTTTAGCTGTTGGTAATATTTTTTTCCAAAAGTCTATTTCTGGTATTATTTTTTTCCTTCAAAAATCTATTTCTAGTCAGAATTTTCCTTCAAAACATATACTGCCGGTAATATTTGTTTTGCAAAATGTATTATTGCTGGTAAAAAATTTTAAATAATTGTTTCTGGTATTAAAACCTATTTTTACACTTTCATAGTGTTTTGGCACATTTTGGGAGTTAACTATTTGCCCATAGCTGGGACTCTAACAGGTGCTGCTAACCCGGGTCAGGATAGACCTGGGAAAATCAGCAATTAAGAGGTGGTTCCACGCTCCTCAAAACCTCTTCATCAGGGGCCTTGCTGTTGGACGTAGTTTATCGTCTTACCCAGGATGCGGATGTAGTTTATCGTCATACCCAGGACGGTGTGTGCATCTATGTGGATGTGTGTGTGTATTTGCGTGTGGCTGTTCACACTAATACATGAGGCTATGTTTATATGCGTTGCATGTCGTGGTAATTACTCTTTTTCATATTTCTGTCACGTTATACTGCTTGCTTTAGCTTGTCCCTTTACCAATTCTTTTTAGCATCATTGCCATTATTCTTGTCCTGCAATGTATTTACTCAGATTCCTAAAGTCGGTTAGTCGCAGTTTCCCCTTGCTTCTTTTGACTTAAGTATTTCCTGAAAACTTTACATTCTCCAAGCCTTCTTTGCTGATTCATTTGTCCCAAATATCTCATATACCTCTTTCTGGTTGGTAACCGCGTTACATTCTCCGTAAGCTAACCGAATAGTGACGTCCCCAATTTGTAGCCCACAAATTAAGGTGTCGCTTTTGCTTACAACTATGTCTTCATACAGATGATGGCAACGCATAAGAAAATTATTTCCTCACCATTGCGAACCGTATATATATCGAATTCCAGGGATGGATTTTAATTAAATTAATCTTATATTTTTATTTTAAAATATCTTCTCGACAATATCGTTTACATTTCCTTCGATGATTCTTTTAATAATATTCGACGCATTTTCCTAGATTCTATCTTGACACCTATAACGTACATGTCTCTATTCCGAATCCTACTTCTCTCCTAACGCTAATTACTCTGATCAACCAGGAAAAAAGAATTTTCTCCTGTCGACACCTGATCGCATATCGCATATACGTACATATATATATATATATATATATATATATATATATATATATATATATGTGTGTGTGTGTGTGTGTGTGTGTGTGTGTGTGTTGCTACAAGACATGATCTCCTCGTTAGGCCTTCTAATTCAATAGTTTTCAAGGTTGTACACACCCTTCTTTACAATCACTTGTCTTAGATATAATCGGTCCTAATGGATGATGGATCTCTCAAGTGATGGTAATTGTAAACACTGTTAATAAATTCATGAAGCTCACGATGAATTAGTGGCAACGTGTGGGCTCAGTTAATCATAGCTAGAGTCTGACAGCTGATCTCTCGCTGCTGACCTTTTTCGCACTGTTCAAGTGTGTATGCTGGGGTGGGGGCTGTGAAGAACTAGTTTGCGTCTTTCAATAACTCCCAAATCAAGCTAGAGATGCCTAATCATTACAAAGCAAAAGACAGGGTTTTCTCAAGCCATTATGAACGGTTGTACTCATAATGAGATTCCTTGCCTGAACGTCTCTTAAGATTCACGCTCAAACCAGACGTCAATTTGAACTTGTATAGCTGTAACGTCAGGAAATATACTAGCACAATGGTTCGTCTCTTGTACCATTCTTGAAAGTACCTAACTCCTTTTGCCATGTTCTCTCTGTACAAGAATCAGATCAGATGAGAATTGGAGCATTACTGGCACATATCTGGGTATTACTACTATATTTAAGAAAGCGTTATAAGGACACCCTCGAGAAGTCCCTCGGTGTCTGCCACTTTGACCATCACCAGTGGTCGACACTTGCTGCTGACCGTCAAGCCTTGCTCCGTACCGTCCACCAGGCCGTCTCCATCAAAGAGGACTCTCGTAGGGCCAACCTGAAGGAGAAACACCGCAGAAGGAAGGACCGGGAAGCCTAAGTAGTTATTGCAGACCAAACCTTTAATTGCAATCGCTGCGGCCGGACTTGCCTGCCTCGCATCGGACTGGTTGGCCATCAGCGTGCCTGCAGTCGATATGAACAGCCCACTTCATAAATATTCGTTCACGAAGCCAAGCTAAGATGACCGCTATATTTAGTATGGTATTGCCCAGTCATCCCGGTCCATCCTTGACAGAATTTGTTATACTAGAACATACCTATTCTATTGTAAATAGACTCTTCCACATATAATAAGTAGTAGTAGCAGTCGCCAGTGGGCTCAGTGAGTTGGTGAGTCAGTCGATGTCGGGCATTAAAGAATCCACCACCACAACTAGATTGCTGCGTCATTAACTATTATTTATTATATGTGGAAAAGTCTATTTACAATAGAATAGGTATGTTCTAGTATAACAGAATTCAATGGATTTTTGTGTGCTTTTGTGAGTGATATATTATATTCCAGTCATCCTATTAACCTTCTGCTCAACACAAGCCTCAAGGGGAACTCGAATAATCAGAACTGTTGCATTATAGAAATGAATTCCTGATGATATTTCCCTGTTCATTAGAATATTTAGGAAAACTATTCAAGTCGAATGTCTAATGTTATCTATACTACATATCATAATACGCAATTCCTTCTCCCCTCCTGTAAGTCGTTACAACAAATATAGTATATCTTCGTCTTGAATGGATCTTGGGGATCCTATTTGATGAATATTATCTACCTAAAACTCCAGAAATAGAGAAGTATATATAGTGTGAGAGTTCTTTTGGATTATCTTCTAAGAAACGTCAAATCGCTTGTCTCATTTGCATATGGATATTATTCTGTTATCAGTGACCACTTATTAGACATTAAATGCAACAAGATAAAAAATAAATGTACAAAAAATAAAGTTGAAAGTATAGATGAAGACTACAAACAGGACTAATAATTGAACTTGTCACGGGTTAGGTTTTAGAATGTTTCATCGTAAAAGCAAAAGATGCCTTTCGAAAACCAGACAGCGAAATAAGAGTCATGAACATTTCGTTAGAAACAAAGAAAAGATCTGTAGTATCATTCGTCTTGTAGGTCAATGATTGCTTGACATTTCCTTACAGATGAAGAGGAAACTTGAGAAATCGGAAATGTTCTTCTATAGAATGATACCGAGAATACAATGGACAGATCATATGAGCAACGAGGAAGTTTAAAGTGTATATGGAACAGAAAAAGAATGAGGACGGAGATGACATTGCTTCAAATTCGATCGCTTTCTGATTCACACTACCCGGCAGCCCGATGTGGACACCAAAAACGCAAAAATAAAAATAAGTTGCCCATTGCACAGGAACTCAGAGCATCATATACGGCTCATAAAAAACGAATCCACTTAAAAATAAATAAATACAAAAAGAGCCAAGGACGAACGTTGCCACCAAACAAGAAACATGGAAAAGAAATGATGATGAGTAATGATCTTCCACTTTTGGTTTTAAGAACGCCGCGCATAACATTGTAACAAAATCACAGCGAACGGGCAAACTGTCAAGGCTAACGTGAAGCTGGTCAATGCAAATAACCTCGGTCAACCACTCCAACATACGTATCGACTCCAGGCTCTACCAACGCTACCTTTTAACCAAGTCGTATCGATTGCACACAAGGAGACAATCAGTTCTCATCCATTGTCTCGGCATTACAAAGAATTTTATATTAAGAATAATTGTCTTCTTTTCCTTTCGCATCTCGGGCTATACTTGTTTTTTCCTTTGTTTCCTCCAGGTTATCATATGCGTGTTTATAACAGAGAGTATTAGCGATTACCATATCTAAATAGCTTTTGTTAATGATGTCAAAACAGGGACTTAGAGGGAATGTAAACAGAAAAACTATTCCTAAAGGCTTCAAGGATAAGGAACCGTGGAGAGTCATGATCGATCACATCCTGATAGAACACAACATACAGAATGTTGTTCTATATTTATTTACTTATATACGTCTGCTTCATACGTGTCTATCTATCTATCTATCTATCTATCTATCTATCTATCTATCTATCTATCTATCTATTTCAATCCCTATCTATCAATTTATCTATATCAGACTCTTCATATCTATCTATCATACTTTGTTCCGATGTATTTCAATATCCAGATTCATCTATCTATATATCTCTTTATATATATATATATATATATATATATATATATATATATATATATATATATATATATATATATATAGAGAGAGAGAGAGAGAGAGATAGATAGATAGATAGATAGATAGATCTGAACAAATTGAAATACATCGGAACAAAGTATGATAGACAGATATGAAGAGTCTGATATAGATAAATTGATAGATAGGGATTGAAATAGATAGATAGATAGATAGATAGATAGATAGATAAGGAATCGTGGAGAGTCATGATCGATCACATCCTGATAGAACACAGCATACAGAATGTTGTTCTATATTTATTTACTTATATACGTCTGTTTCATACGTATCTCTCTCTCTCTCTCTCTATATATATATATATATATATATATATATATATATATAGATAGATAGATGTATCAAAGAAAAACATAGATAGATGTATCAAAGAAAAACAAACAACAGTTGGTGGGACCAACGGACAGCTTGCCAAACCATAAACTCTAATCCAGATACATTCTTGAATAAAGAAGACAATACTGAAAAAATCAAGTGAAAAAAATGCCAAAAAAAACAACTTATCTACTCTGTAAAGTGCTAGATTGCCTAGTCCAAGTAAAAAAAAACGCTTACCACCATTAAAACTTACGAAAGGATGGCCCTCGTCCTGACTCGAGTTTCACGCAACGGGATCTTCACCAGATATGAACGGAAATGAAAGAAAGGCGGCGGCTTTAAATAACCTGCTGTCATTCTAAAGCCTCATGAGAAAAAAATAATAATTTCATAAAAAATAATTTCATTAAAAATCTTTCGTTAAAAAAAACAAACAAAAACACGTTAATAATTAGACCTACAGAGAGGTAAAAGAAAATAGGCAATAAAAAAAACTGTGTGGGCTAAATTACTAATAGTTGTACTTCAGGATCTGGTTGGTAGAAAAGAAAAAAAAATCACCAATAGACCACTACGCTAGACCTGTGGTAAATAACATGAAAAAAGTGCCCTATATATTTCAATCTCTTCATAATTATCTTTCTATTTATCTATCTGTCTATTTAGCACTCTATGCATCTATTACAGTTTGTTCAGATTTACTTCAATTTGGTCAGACCTGTCTATCAATCTATTTAGCTCAGCTTCTTGAATATATATTGTTGTGGTACGATCCACTTAATTTACATAGTGGAGTACCGATCATATAAATATGGGTTGGTACCGGGAAGAGGGAAGTAACAAGAGATCCAATCCAGAGACTCTGCCCGACTGCGATTAAGTCAACCCATTCTACAGGAACAGTCTTCCCAAGAATATACCAAAACTAACTGTAAATATTGTGTACCTTTTCCTTGTTTCAATACATTTTGTTTACGTACATTTTGTGTTGTATTATTATTCCATGCTTATCCAAGCTTCAACATATATTTAACCATCTAGCTTTGTATTTCAGTCTGTTCAATATCTATCTATCTATCTGTCTATCTATCTATCTCAGCTTCTAATATATATATATTTACTTTGTTTATTTCAGTCTATTCAATATCTAACTATCTATCTACTTATCTCTATCACAAGTTGTTCAGATGTATTTCAATTTTGTCTGATCTATTTATATATATATATATATATATATATATATATATATATATATATATATATATATATATCTGTCTATATATGTATCTTTCTGTCTATCTATCTATCTATCTATCACAATTTGTTCAGACGTATTTCAATTTTGTCAGTTCTATCTATATATCTATTTATCTGTCTATCTATCTATCTATCTATCTATCTATCTATCACAATTTGTTCACACGTATTTCAATTTGGTCAGATCTATCTATCTATCTATCTATCTATCTATCTATCTATCTATCTATCTCCGTTTGTCCATTATCTATTAGTCTTGACATATACACTTTTATCACTACATGTCCTTTGTATAATTTTTAGCGGAAATGTCTCTAAAGTAGCTGCATGATCATTTGATTTTCAATTGAGCCCATTTGCCGGCTTTCGAGAAAGGTTTACAAATTAAAATCCATTAACCTTATTTTCTTCCTTTTTGATTTTTGTTCGTTTACCCTTTCTTTACCTTAAGTCTATATTACGACTCTAAGTTCTTCACTTTAAGTCCATATTACAGTCTCGCTTTCCGGTGTGCATTGAAGACACCTTCTGCGTCTATTTCTATTAGCGCCATTATATCGAACACCATCTCATTTCGTCGGTGGAGAAAAAAAAAGATTAAATAATTAATCAACAATATGTAACAGTTACAGCTGAGATAAAATAAAGAACACCTGTCTCGTTTCTCAAGTGTTATTCTAAAATTTACAGATCGATTTTTGATACATATAAGAATTCTAGCGAGGTAGTTATCAACTTTGGATAATTCTTTATGAAAAATACCAGGTGACTAAAAGTTCTTTGAAGACCGGATTTGATTCAGTTCCAAGTTGCAACCTATTATGAAGAATTAATTTTAAATGTTTGCAGACGGTAGAACCTTGTGTGGAAATGACTAATAAGTTGCGTCACAATATATATGTCCGATTTACACCATGGGTGTATATTCAATGAAGTCCCTCTGGAAAACTAATGTTTACATCTTGATATATATATATATATATATATATATATATATATAAATACAAAATTTATAAGGCATTTAAAAAAAAAAAAGCAAAAAAAAAAACAACCGGTTTTTCAGGTTATTTTTTTACATTTTTTTTTTTTTTTTGTTTTTTTTTTTTTTCTTTTTTTTTACTTTTTTTAGCTTATTCTTTAAAAAAATGACTTAAAATTTTGTCTTTTCCTATCTATTATTAATTTTTTACCACATATTTAAATATCTATCTATCTATCTATCTATCTATCTATCTATCTATCTATCTATCTATCTATCTATCTATCTATCTC
Source organism: Acanthosepion pharaonis (assembly GCA_903632075.3). Lineage (NCBI taxonomy): Eukaryota > Metazoa > Mollusca > Cephalopoda > Sepiida > Sepiidae > Acanthosepion > Acanthosepion pharaonis. Next base: position 4,092,897 of record CAHIKZ030003692.1, read on the forward strand.
TCTCTATGTGTGTGTGTCTGTGTGTGTGTAGGGGGAGTGCCTATCTAAGTATAGATTAATTTTCTAGACTTAGCCTAGATGTGGCACAAAGCCGAAAGTATGAGGCACCCAGTGAGGATCGATTTCAATACTCTAGTCGTAATTATTCTAGGAAGACAAGCTTTTAACTATTACACCACGTCGAGGTACTGAGTGCCTATGTAAGTATATATATATATATATATATATATATATATATATATATATATATATATATATATATACTGGGCTCATTTGAAGAAAAAGCAACTTAGTTCCCAGAACCAACAGCCTTAGTACACGCACACTTCATTTCATTATTATGGTGAAGGCTTTTTTGCAGGATCAACCACATTTTCTGAAGGTTTGATTACAGACAACTGATGAACAGTATGATACAAGGTCAGAAAATGACCATCTTCGTGTTTTTGAAAGAGATGTCCTTCTTCTACATCGTTCGCCACCCAAGCTATAGTACCCAGTCTGTCCTGGTAAATATTCCCAAGTATATATATATATATATATATATATATATATATATATATATATATATATATATATATATATATATAACACGTAAGTGGACGTAATGAACTCGACTGGAATTCGATTACATATTCTATCAAATTCGATTAGAAATTCTATCTCTCTCTTTCTCTCTCTCTCTTTTTCTCTCTTTATCTCTTTCTCTCTCTGAGCGTAAAAGCAAAATTGTCAAAATCGTGTAACAGCGTAATTGTCCATCCCATAAATGTTTAATATCTAAAAATCTTTAAACTAATTGTCTTTTCTTTTCAGGTTTTCAGATAAGACATTTAACCATCGTGACAACATTTTTTCGTAAGAATCACTGAAAAACCCTTCCAGTTATTCAGTTAGAATGAGAACAGGTTAAAATCATTTTGCATTACTATGTCTTCCCAAATGAGCATTGGTGAGAGAAAAAAAAAAGATAATTCAAGCTTTCAGTAATGGTACCAACATTCATACTCTGGCTTCCATCTTCGAAATCCATTCAAGAACCATCATGAGAACGGTGAATAAGTTTAAAAACGAGGGAACAGTTGAGAGGAAAACCTGATCAGGAGGTCACAACAGGAAGAGAGATAATCATTTCAACTTAGAGATAAAGAGATCAATTAGGAAAGATCCACCTCAATCCATAAGACGTTTTTGGCACGTGAGAGAGGACTTTCAGCTATGACAGCCCAAGCAGCAGTGAAAAACGACTTGGATATGAAATCGTACGTGAAACGTGTGAGGCAACTTCTTACTCCAGGAAAGAAAATTAGAAGATTAGAGAGTGCGAAGATAATCGTGAATAAGTTGGAAAATTGTCTTGAAATATATATATATATATATATATATATATATATATATATATATATATATATATATTTTAAATTTATTTCAATTCTTCATGAGCTTCTGATCCTTAGCTATGACTAATTAATGTTGGATATGTTATTTTCGTTTATGATTGATTTCCGTTTAGTCTGGAGAGTAATTATACATTCTTATGGCTCAAAGTAGAAACCAGTAGTGTTATAAAAACGTCGGAGAATTCCAGTAAGATATCTTTAATCATTTCTATGATACAACGTCTCAAAGCTTAATCTAATGGACAAGTTTGCCTTTACGCGATTTGGGCAATATTTCTATATATAAGTTTATTAAAAATACATAACAATTGTCAAAAACTGACTGATGTTACATTCAGCAGCCCGACTCGATTTTCATAGTCGATACTTGTAAAATCGTTCCGTCCATTCTTCAAGTTTTCAGCAATTGACTGCTGATATTCTCATTTTCGTTACTGTTATACAAATTTTAAAATATTTTATGCGCAATGTATTGGCATTAGCCCTGATTTGTGCGTGTACGTGTATGTGTGTGTGCGTATCTGTAGAATGTGTTTATTTCCCTTTTTCATATTGCTTGTCTCTTCCTAGTCACTCCCTATTCCTTTTCTTTTTTTCTTTATTTTTTCTCTTTCTCTCTTCTGGCTATATGTGTGAACAATAATATTACAATGTTATTTCCGGTATCAAAGACGTGACTTTTGGTATTTTTAGCGTAATTCTTTTTCCCAAATGTTCTGGAGGTTTTACTTAAGTTTGGGAAATATAGGTATATTCCATATTTTATTTTTTTCTTGTTTAGATAATTATTTTTTAATAATTATTTTTTTTAAATTCATTTTTAAATAGCAAAGTAAATATTACATGTTTTCAGAGTCTGTCTATATTTCTGAGATGAGGTATTATGTACAGTATTTACATTAGTCGGACTATTGTCCTCATCTTTGTCGCCATATTTGTCACAACGTTTCGGCCGTTGTACGCTCCGGCCTTCTTCAGGTGGTAGGAATTTCGAACTGAACCCTTTATTTCGAAAACTGGGGCAGACTGTTCTAGTTCCACGTGCCATGTTTGATGGATGTCAGTTATCAGTTATCTCCTGCTAATTTTCCCTCTGAAAGTTCTCCACTGCCTTAACCAGGAATTGAACTCACCTTCTTTGGGTCTGTCACTGGATCTAACCAACGCCTTTATCCACTATGCCATGTGTCCTTGATATAAAGGGTTCAGTTCGAAATTCCTACCACCTGAAGAAGGCCGGAGCGTACAACGGCCGAAACGTTGTGACAAATATGGCGACAAAGACGAGGACAATAGTCCGACTAATGTAAATACTGTACATGTTTTCAATTAACTATTGTTTCATTTTTCTTATTTACTAGTTAACAGAGATTTTTAGCTGGTTTGAGGCATCATATGTAATAGAGTATATATAAAAGCAAACAGTCTGCGTGGATTCCGATCCAGTTCGTAAATCCGCGTATCCCTGCTATGCGATTGTCAGAGGATAAGATGGGATTTTGTCGACTTACGATCACATTGTTACGATTTAAATCGACTATAGTTAAATTCGAACCCAGGCCTCATGATCAGAACTTGAACTGTGGAACCACCCCGATTTATTCGTCGAGTTCAAAAAGTTAACTTTAATGAGACCGGAATATCAATGAGGGCGTTCGCCAAAAAAAAAAAAATAAATAAAAATAAACCTGACTTCGAGAACCACGTTGCGCAGAAAAAGTTGAATGTACTGAGCAGAGACGATATTCAGTCACCCCACCCCCCACGACACGAGGGTGTCATGTGAAAAGGCCTTTTTAACGTGGGCTTTCCGAGCCATTAGGCTCGGCCAAAAAATAGCCCATTGAACCCGTATAAACGGGTTCAGGGCCGGTTTTACCTCCCCGAAGGAGACTCCGCCCTTCGGCGTAGCCTCCTTCGGGTTCCTCCGGCCCGTAGGAAGAGAGTTCAACCGAACAGTCGCTCAAGAGTTGTACTGAGCAGAGACCGATTCATTTTTTGCATCGACAGAGAGAAAACTTTTGATTCGAGTTATGCTAAATTTTAAAAAAAAACTCTTACTAATGGCATGTTTCGACTCGTCTCTCAAGTGAAAACCTTCGACCTTGACTAAATGTCTAACACGATAAATAACAGATACTTATAGGCAGATTCTGCTGAGGTTCCAGTAACTGAGATGATTTTAGGAGTGATGAGCAAAAAAAAAAAAAAAAAAGGTCATGCTATGGCAACTGATAAATTTCCACAGAGTTTTAGAATTAATGCTGATAGAAATGTTGGATCGCTGGAGACAATTCTTAATTCCTGGATAAATTAATTACGTAGAAGATTCCCCTACGTTTTCAGGAATATTCTACAACCTCACCAATTCCGTATAATTCAAGAGTGGATATGAGAAGAAGTTTGCGATAAGGTAACACCAAACTTATCAGATTTAAATCTTTTACACTACATTGTTTAGAGCATTATTGAAAGGGTAACTACCCACCATCATCACAATACCATAGCTTCACTGAAGGTTGTCTAGGTGAGGGCCGAAATAAAGAAAATTTAGTGCAGGCATGTGAAAGATTCTAGTCCAATGTTGAAGTTTCATAGAACCTGAAAGCTGATTAATAGACGAATCTCATAGGACATCTTAAAAGAAGATGTACGTACTTTTCGATTAAATTACATCTGTTTTACTTAAATTAGAGTTCTGTGTGAGAATAGAATTTAAGGTTACACTATGAACTGAATCCGGGTGTAACGCAGACCAAGTATAATTTCCCGTGTCCCATTGAGCTATGCAATCATTATTTTCGTAATATGTATATGTAGTAAAATATATCATCGAAAGTATTGCAATTAAAAAGGTTCCGTATGGTAAAGGTAACTAGCTGTCTCCTTATAAGGAAACATTTGGTATTTATTATGATATTATTTTATGTCAAAATTTATAAAATCCTTCTATCAGATCAAATCTTTCAAGAGAATAGGTTTCCCGCTTTTCATAACTGATATTGTATTGGACCCTTGTTATGGGATTTCTGGTGACAATGTCAATTTCATAATAAAGATATGTTCCTCTCTTTCTTGTCTCATCTTCTTCCGGCCGCTGATTGCTGGTTGCTTTTGTTCTGAGATAAATGAGACATCAACCAAAGGGAACTTTAAATGATAATTATATTTATTCAATACATGCACATTTCTAAATAGCCACTAGGGTTTCTCTGTCAGCCCCACTGGAGAACAATATTTCAGAAACGAAATAATAATTCTACATTTTCGACCTCTAAAACTTAACTCACTCAACTTGCGTGTTTTCCTGTCTGTGACCGCAAAGATCAAATTGAGGAAGTCTTAGGAGAAATACAATTCTTTAAAAAATAATAGTCTGTTAAACTATTATTTAATACGGAGAAAAATGGCTCTTTTTACTATTTATGTGGGCTTCTTTCCTAACGTTTTGTCCGACAGTGTGGAACATCAATATCTTGATAATGTCATTTTCTTTTCGAGCTTGCTATACATTTTAGCTATTACTGCTCTAGAAAATCCTCAAATGATGCATTTTTACTAAACTGGTATTGATATATATATATATATATATATATATATATATATATATATATATATATATATATATATAAGAATTGAAACGCATGTATCTACGATAATAACGTTTGAAGTAATAAAAATAATAGGATTAAAAATAAATTCATTAAATCTTTAGAAATCGCTTTCGAGTAAGACTGAAAGAGCATATCTCAAAAGGGAAAAATGGAAACAGACTCACCTGTGATGTTACCTGTAGCCGAGCGGTGTGAAGCAAACAGGACCAAATGGTGAGTTCTCATATAAAGGTGGACACAGTTTCGAAACTAGCCGGTGATCAAATTTATTTTAATTCCAGTGCGCTGGGCTTTAGACGTAATAAACACTGTTTAAAAAAAACAAAAAACAAAAAAAAACAAAAAAAAAACAAAGAAACGAAAAAAAAAACAAGGCGTCTATTTCAAACACGGCTATCCACTAAAATGCCGTTTGAAGTTATATTAATATCTGTAATAGTAATAAATGTGGTGTATGTGTTCATACATTGTATACAACTAATATAGGTCTAATCATCGTGGGAGTGCATCTATGTACACACACACACACACACACTCATATGTGTGTGTGCTTGTGGCGAGCCATCTTCATTATTTTTTTTTGTTTTTTTGTAATTTTATTTTGTTTTTTGGTATTTATCAATTTATTTCTTCATTTTCTGCGAAAAAATTACAAAGATATTCATCAGAGTGAAGTCTTTCTACTTGAACGAATCGAAAATGACCATCTATTTCACTCTCTCTCTCTAATCTGAATCTATCATCAATAACATTGATCAGGGTAACGAAGTTAGTCATTTTTCCATTAATTCCTGTTTTCGCCGAGACTTGATCAATTTTCCGCAAAATTAGATGACATAGATTAGAATTATTTCTGGAAGGAAAAACACTTATAGCCCGTATCATCGTTGTTACACAACGGCCATTGTCTTAATTACATCCCAACGAATCGTAATGGAAATTTCTTCGATGTACGCCCACAATTAATCAAAAACATCCCTGAACACACATACACACATAAACATACACATAGCACGTTGGAGTAGTAGATAGCAGCTCGGTTTGAGGAATCGCAGAGCCGAGTTCGAATTCCAGTCAAATCCATTACATGCTAATACCCTTCGGGAAGGCATTAATCCTATTCCAGCTACAGGTAAATATCAGGACAGACTGATGGCAACTGGTCTAGAAGGATATATATATATATATATATATATATATATATATATATATATATATATATATATATATATATATATATATATATATATATATATCCTTCTCCTAGACTGTATATAAATAGAGAAATCTAAGGGCCGTCGAGAGCTCTGCTAGCACGAAGTCACAAGTCTTCGTGACGGAGGGTTTGAGTATGCTGGTGCTGTTCAGATTGTTGATCATTCTAGGTAGCACTCTCTCTCTCTCCCAGTAACTCTAAGGTCTGCTCAGCATAGTTGCTGTATAAACCACAGCTTGGCTCTGTGGGTGTTAAACAAACCCAAATGTGCCTGAGCGAGAGTCTGCAATAGGGATTGGCTAGCCGCAACAGTAGTTGGGCATCCTCGAATATATATATAATATTTTTTGTTTAAAAATATGATTCCTTCGCTACATAAGAGTTCTCATGTTTCAAAAACGAGAGCCGAAACCATCCAAATAATTATTAAAATTAAGTTGGATTGAGGTGTTTAGTCCCGTTTCATCTTCAAGCGAAATTTTAGGAATAAGCTATCTCTTGGTTTACGTGTTTTTAGGCGTGGTCCGTTAAAACATTCGTTATTGTGGGAGTGGCTAGGCAAGTTAATTCTTATTTATAGATTCATCATCTCGTTTTTGAAAGATGAGAACTCTTATGTAGCGAAGGAATTATATTTTTAAATAAAAAATATTATAATAAAGCTCTGATTCTGTATGGAGCACTGTCTTCTTAAAAATAAAAAACAAAATACTAAGGAACTCCGGATTATGCACCCAACGTGTTCTTTTCTATTTTCTGCATACCTGCACTTATATATATATATATATATATATATATATATATATATATATATATATATATATATATATATACATTCACGCATGTATATGTTTGTGTGCGTGTGAGCAGCAAATTCCAATTGAATGTTTAATGTAATAAAATACATTATGATTCATTACTTAAAATTATTTTGTCTGGAATTTAATCTGATACATTAGTATTGTTTTTACCGACTTATAATCATAATATTCCAGTAGCTATACACTCCGTCCTTCTACAGACCCTGCATTAATATTCTAGGAAAAAAAGCAAATCTGGAAGAACATCGAAAAGCAATAGCGAGATGTGAGACGATGGAATCCGGCATCGCTGATCATGTATGGAGCAAAACGGGAAGTCATCAGCCCGTGTGGAATGTCGAGAAAATACTGGACTAAAAAAGAACACTAGTCGGTTAGACCCCTGAAAGAATCAGCGCATATGCTAGGCTGCAAGGACCTCCTTGATGGAACTGGCATTTAAATAAATACGATATCCGTGACAAATCGCAACAAGTCTTCAACGGCAGCAGAAGCTTTAACTGAGAAGAAAAAAGCTTCAATGATTTCAGTCAAACATGACAGGCACCAACAACACTCATCAGCAGAACGATCAAGTTTAAGGTTCCAAGTTCTTCAGAAAAGAATTGTCCCCCAGGACAATTGCCTAGTGAAGCTTCTCTCAACCATGTCACCCTTGCATAACCCTTAAAAATAAATTGCATGTCTCAAGGAACCCCTGCGCAAAAACAAAATGATATAATATATCTTTCTCATTTTATTTTCATCGTAGTTCACGTGGTAAATATTGTATATATTTTTGAATAACTGATTTAAGGAAAAATTAATGCTTATTTGTGAAAAAATTTTCGGTTATACAAAATAAAATTCATACAGTTCGTTTATAATCAGGGAGTTTTTATTCACAAACAAAAAAAATTCTAAACTCAAACGTAAAAGATAAACATAAGTGACCAATATCATATATCTATAATATAAATGGACAATGGAGTAATGGATAGCGGCTTGGAATGTGGAATCGGAGAGCCGAGTTCGAATTACTGTCGAATCCATTACATTCACTTAAGTTCTAAAAATAAAAAAAAAAGTGTGAATCCTATGGGTAAATAGCAGGACAGACTGGGTTCTATAGCCTTGGATGGAAACTGGTATAGGAGAAGGACAACTCTGAATTCAAACCCAGAGGCGGATGGACGGCACTTTGTGCTACCTTCCACAACTCCTGCAGCCGCATTGGTACCAAACTGTATTGGTTTATCCTCTCCTTTGGATTCTGCTAGCAATATATATCTCCATGTATATCCTACCCAGGCTCGTAGACGACGCTAATATAAATGTAAACAGAAAGAAAGCTGATAATTACTGCATAAGTTTTTTTTTATCCTTTACTGGCAATGATAAAAAGACATAAGGTAAATCAATCAAAATGTCCTGTGAACCAATAAATGGGGTAATAAAATGTTACTTTCAGATCCATTTGTTAAAATAAAATATGCTTCTCTAATGTGAAGCCTGTACCTGTCTTTTGCCACACAAATATTTAATTTGAGGTCGAACTTTCGATAGACATGCACGGATTTCCTTCTCAGTAGAGAGGAGACGATTTTTGTCTTTGCTCTTTATACTTGTTAAATAAAATAAATATCGTTTCACACTAGCGCCGTACAGACATCACTAAATATATTCCCAATGATTTTTATATATATATTTTTTTAATATCGTAATAGGTTGGAAAGGATGATGTCTATATTACAATATTACAATAAACATGAATATATTGTGTATGTTTAGTATTATTACTTATATGAACTTAAATAAAAAGTCAAAAGTGTATTAGCTTATCTCACCTGTTCCCACGGTACACTTGGGGACCTTTTGCAGATATTTGGTGTTTCGGGGTACCCCGGTTTAGAAACGGTGCCCTAGTGGATTAAAGCGTTGGTTAGTGAATTTGATAACATAATAATTGTGAAATCAATACCTGGACCGGAAGGAAAACAGAGCGAGTAATAATTGAGCAGTACAAAAAAGAGATGAACCTACATATAACCAATGGAACGAGATTCCCGCGTAGATTAAGGAAACGGGTCCAGGTCCCTGATCGATATGCACATGAGGAAGACAGTTGGAAGCAGCGAACGAAATATTGTGCTAACAACACCAAAGATGAAGACAATAGTCCACATGTAAGACGTGTAAATAAACTTTTATATAGACTATTTTTTCCTTTGTGATGTTCGGATAAGAATCCTTTCGGATAAGAATCCTTTCGGATAAGAATCCTTTCGGATAAGAATCCTTTCGGATTTTGTTGCATACAGTAGCAGTTACTCTGAAGTAATTAGATGGGCCTTCCTTCTTACAATGGAATAAGAAGAATTAGATGTGATTCATCACTGCGGACGGGGCATGGCGGGATTTTGCTGCATATATCTGGAATTGTGGAACTAAAGATATACAAAAACATAATTACTGATATTTCTTTTATTTCCATAAAATAAATGATACCCACTGATCAGAAGAACCACGTCAAGCCGAAAATGGAGGAGTGTAGCTGCCCAGTGTACGCATTTCACTATCGATAGAGTTCAAAAGCTTGGAAATTTATTTTCCAAACTACGATCACTTTCTCGCAGCCGAAACGTTGCAATCCTCTCGATTCTGTATCGTTATTTTCATGCAAAGTGATGAGAATACCTACGTTCTTCAGTTGCTGCTGTTCTAACTTCGCTGCTAAGACCAGCCATGCCACGCCCATTGTAGCGAACAAACTTCATTTCCTTTGTATTCCTCTGCTGAAATGTAAAAACAACTTCCCATGAACCACTTCCTTGTGGAACCGTCTCCCAAGACAATGCGTCACCGATCGCTATAATCTTATCCTGTTCAAGTCTCGGGTTAGCCGTTACGTTCCACACCTATCCACATGAGCTGTGTCACTTTTTCTGTAACCCTCTACCTCAGGCGGCACTCGGGCCTTGTCCCCATCATAAACCTTCGTCCTCCCTGAAGTTGGTCGGACCTCCATTAACAATCCTTTTCCACACTGGTCCCTATATCCCCAATGTCCAATGTCCAGCCATAGTGTTTGCGAAAGTCAACTTTGATGAGAAGACAACTCAAGAAGGATGCCATAGAAGTAAAGATGAGACGACCTCCCCGTCCGCTCGGCCTGAGTGGACAGCAAACTGCAATCGCTTTTGTTCGAGCTTAAGAGGAATTTGTCTGAATTCTCCGTAAATTGTGTTAAGAGGGCCTTGTACAGGGTGACTTCGTTTGGTTTGCATTTGTTTAACGACATATTAACCTCTATGGCTCATTTAATGCCGACAAAATTTATATTGTTGGTAATTTTTTTTTTTTCAAAAATCTATTTCTGGTAATATTTTCCCTTCAAAAAATCTATTTCTGGCAATGTTCTTTTTAAAAAAAATATATAGCTGGTAATATTTTTTTAAAAAAATGTATAGCTGGTAATCTATATTTTTTTCAAAAAATGTAGAGCTGGTAATATTTTTTTTTTTTTAAAATATACTGTTGATAATGATATTTTCTTCAAAATATATTGCTGCTAATAATTTTTTACAAAAATGTTTTGCTTGTATTAAAACCTATTTTCATCCGTTTTGACCCCCGTTTGGCGGGTTAACTATTTGCCCATAATTGGGACCCTAAAAGGCGCTACCACCCCGTGTCTGGGTGCACCTGGGAACACCAGCAATTAAGAGGCGGTTCCACGCTCCTCAAACCTTGATCAGAGGCCTTGCTGTCAGATGTAGTTTACCGTCTTATCCAGGACGCGGATGTAGTTAAGCGTCATACCCAGGACAGTGTACAGGTTGAACATTATTGAAAAAATAAAGTAGGGCGATATAACATGAAAAGAGAAAAAAAAATTGTAAACCACCGGCTGATACAGTTTACAATTTGAAAAAAAAAAAAATATAGATATGAGATTATAGTAAAACATTGTAGAACGTGAAAATCTTGGCAAGTGATGAACAGGAAGAAAGATTGCTTTTGAGATTGTCATAAAAAGAGAGAAAAAATGTAAAATTAAAATAGTCCCAAGCAAAAAAAGGCGGATTGACCATAAAGAATGTTTTTACTGCGAAAGTAAACAGAAAAAATACAAGCATGAAAGAAACAAAACTATTTTCTTAATATAGAAACACCAAGAGAAGCGTCAGGTAGGTTAATAAGTCCATATTTTTTTTTTTTTTAAGGTAAAGGTTAATAATTAATATAGAGCTCCATTGGAGGGGGCATCAAATATGGCACAAGTTTGTATGAATCATCGAAAATACTCAACGAACACTATTTAGAAGACAATCTTTTGGATGGTAAAGCCCCAAGTCAACTAAATTACACATAACCGCCTAGCTGTGTCATTGAGCATGTTCAGACATTTTTTAAAGGTAAGTAAAATTCAGGTTCTTTTCAAAGCGGATGATGAGCCAAATTTCTAGTGATTGCTGTTTCTATGGTGCTATTTATTACAGAACTAGACTATATAAATGCCTCTGTTTCTTCCAACAATTGAACTCAGATCTCCCGGTAAAATCAACACTTGTTTAAGCAGCGTCTATATCCGTTATGTGACATTTTCAAAGAACAAAAGGGGCAAATTATTGGAGAGTTTTAAATTCAATATCAGATAGTTTCGTAATTTGATTATCACGGCTGATTCATACATCTTTCTTTTTTTTTTGTTTTTGATAATTTTGTTTGATTTACCCTTTTTCTAAAGTAATGGGGGTCTGAAGATGGCCACGGGGTACTTAGCCGAAACGTTGTCCGTATAATGACATCTATAACAATCAAAAGTGAGATTAATGGATTGAATAAATCCAATAACTGATTTTCAATCTGACCCCAAGCAAAAAAAGTAATTATTTCAGTCAGAAAGCAGTCAAGCTGTCGCGATGTAATTAATTTTAGTGTAAATGATTATTAACTAATAGAAAATGAGCGTAGGAAAATTGCTTTTTTCACATATAAATGGTCTTGTTGCATGTTTTCTGAGAAAATAGGTTCGAACCTCGATAACTGCCATTATATTGAAATATGTTAATACGGCCATTTGAACGACGCTTACATAACTTTGCACCATGCAACAATAGATAGATTCATACAGTGGATAAAAACGTTGGTTGGATCCAATGACGTGACCCAAATATCTATATTTGTGAGTTCAATACCTGGCTACTGCAGTGGTGAACAAAAACTTTGAGTTAAAGAGAAATAACTTAGACAACGGGAAAAAGGCATGGCACGTGGAACTAGAACAATCTACTCCGGTGGACGAAATAAAGGATTCTGTTCGAAATTCAAGTCATCTGAAGAATGTCGGAGCGTACAACGGCCGAAACGTCGTGAATATCTTGTTTTTAATTCTCATCAAGCAAAACTGAAACAAGAATCAAAGGATAAAGCTCTACTCCTGTTCAAATGACCGGGAAGTGGCGTGTACTGTACGACAGGCGAATCTATCTACACCTATTAACTATCATAAACATAAAACGACATTGCTGATATGAATTACAGTTGAAATAGATTTAATTAGTTTAAACAAATTTTAAAAATTTTCCCAGGTTATTCAAGTTTTTATAGGTTCTGACAAAAACTATATCGCAATTCTGAGGAAAAGTTTTCAAAATTTTACAGTTTGAAGTTTTTTTCTTCTTCTTTTCACATTAGTTAATATTCAAGTGGCTAAATGGTGCCCTTTTAAAATAATTAAAATCAGGATAATGCCAGATAAGTCTGAAATAATCCCCACTTCCGCCATAATATTTATCATAGCCTGAATCTATCTATCTATCTATCTATCTATCTATCTATCTATCTATCTATCTATCTATCTATGTCAATGTGTTCATTATCTATCTATCTATCTATCTATCTATCTATCTATCTATCTATCTATCTATGTCAATGTGTTCATTATCTATCTATCTATCTATCTATCTATCTATCTATCTATCTATCTATCTATCTATCTATCTATCTATCTTGTCACTGTCTGAGTCTATCTACCTACCTTTTGATCTATTTATCTGTATATTTATATCCTATTATATGTAACCAAATGTCTACTAAATGTGGGTGTTGTACGGGCTTATAGAGGTACATCTTAGGATATGTACAATGGATAGCAATTAACCCTGGATTAATGAAAATAAATGTCTAGTGATCAGGTAAAAATTCTTTCAGGTGTCTGTTCCACTACGCAACAGTTCTATACAAGGAACTGCGTTAGTGTCTTACACATTGAATAAGGATGAGTCAACCCCATGCACATAGCATTGCGGGTTCTAACCGTTTTGTCTAGTTGAAAGAAACCGGTTTGAAGATTTGCCATGAAAATTGCGATAGAATAGCAAGAGTTAAGAATTGTCTGGTTGAAAATGATTATCGGGTTTTGTTTATACTTCTGGTTGCTTCATCCATTTACTCAAATGAGACAGGCGACCTACTGCTTTTTCAAAGTTCTTTATCTTTCGTATGTCTTTGAAGCCTTCTACCAATTATTTCCGCGATATTTAAGCTGTGTCTTCCTGATTGTTATCTATGGATTTCTTGCAATTTCTTATTCCCCTTAAAATGTCTGCGTAGACCACATGCCTTATTCTTGGAATTCTCATTATTATTCGGCATAAACACATTTACGATAAAACTGTCTAGCATTCACGGACACAGATGCTGTTAGATTCAACATAGCCGTCAGGCAATATTTGCTTCGTTTCTAATATTATCTTTCCAACTCTTCGATAATTTCTTCAATTTCTGCAAATAATCTTTCGCTATTCCTGTGCTCTTTTAGATATGTATTCCAATTTCCTTTTGTCTGTTATCAAACCCCGGAGTTATTTGAGTTTTTCCGTTGTTACCTCAAGCGGATATGACATGTCTATTTAGGAAGCTCTATTTAAAAACTTACCTTTATAATTTGGGAGAACTCAGATAAGACGCCTGCTAACATATAGGTAACTGCTATAAACAATAAATAAAATCAAGTCTTACCAGAAAACATTCAAAAATTTATTCTTAAATAAAATGCCTGCCTAGAGCAAAGATGCTTTAATCCAATTTAAGCAACGTCTTTTTCGGGATTGACATCAGCTGCCTCATCCCATGTTATTTAACCTCAAGCAGATTCCGAGATCTCAGTTCTAGTTTTCCTTTTAGCGTTGGGAAAAGTTTGAAATATTAAAAAATCACATGTGAGGTGTCAGATATGTTTAGAAACCTGTGCAAAGCAATGTTTGAGAAGAATTCTCCACAAGAGATGACGAATTGGAAGATTTGAAGAAGTTAAAATTGTAATGTCCCTCCGAGAAATACAATCATAATCTCTTCATATATTAGGTCAACCGCTATATAAACCCCTTATATTAATACTCTACAGTTTCTGCTTACTTTTCTGTTCCTTCCTGGGTATGACGATAAACTACATTTGACAGCAAGGCCTCTAATCAGAGGCGGAGGTTAAGGAGCATGGACCCACATTTTAAGTGCTATTGCTCGCATTTCCACGCTGACCCTGGGAGGTAAGTTTTGTTACGGTCCCAGCAATGGACAAATAGTTAACCCCGCAAACTGGGATCAAAACACTATGAAAGTATAAAAATACATTTTTCATAGCAAAAATATCAGCGATATATTTTAAAGTAAGAAAAAAATTACGAAATCTCACAAGAAAATTAAATTTCGGCATTCAATGACCCATAAGGTGTTGATATGCCATGAAAGAAACAAACAAAACAAACAAACCGTCATTCTGTAACACTATATCTCCGGGATATTTTTGGTTAACATTAATAAATGTACGACATCATTCTGTACACGGTCTTGTCCAACAGCCACTTATTACCATCACGAGCTAAATTACCGTCTAATATGTTGCAAATCTAACTAAAGGTCACACAACTGGTTATCCAAGTTTCGACAGAGCTTTAACATTTACTCAAATTGGCTCTGGGTTGCATGAATTCAAATCGGAGACTTATGCGCCAGGATTTGATTGCATTTAAAATCATGATTTCGAACTGAGACATGGACACGCACATCAGATAACGTTAGGAAACACAATAATTTAATCCCCTAGACAGTCTCTTCTTAATATGAATAAAGTCTGATGTAGATTTGGCTAAAGAGTCAGTTTCTAAAGAAGGCATCGGAGATCAATATTTTTGCTGTGTTTTCTCAAGAATTACGTCATTATTAAATTTCTCTATTAAAAAGAATGACCGCTTTCCGAATCAGAATAGACTGTTCAAGCAGAGAGAAATTTCAAGAGCATATAACACAAAAGAGGGGAAAAAAAAAATAAAAAAGTACTTGTCCCGATTACATGAATTTAAGCCTGATTGGCATCTAGGTCCCATCAGTATATTGTTGAAATAGCGAAATGTAACCGGCACGGCTTCTCCAACAGTTTGTTTTCTCGCTTGTCGAAACCTCTTGCTCCTCTGATAAAGACAATCTTCAAAAATACAAATGCAACGTCAATCGCCATCTTCTATCTTCATGAATGCCGATCATCTTTTGTCCTTTCTCTAATCCTTGCTGTACCCAGGCTTTTCTCTCATTTTCGATCACTTTAACCCCCGGTGTACTATTGGCTTTCCCGCCTTGCTTGGGGTGAAATAATTAAGAACGAATTAAAAGCTATCCATTTTCCGTCTTTCTACAAGTCTTCATCAAGTTGCTATCCAATCTCCTCGTATAGAAACTCCAGCAAAAGGATTCATTGAGTCAATCTCTCTATTTATATGCTGCGACCCCTCGGGACGTAGGCAATCATGGCACTCCTCAATTTCCTGTACATTGTACCGCTAAATAAAATTTCTTTTCTTTATTTATAAGCCCAGTTCCGCCGTTCGTTTTCTCGTATGCTATGCGTTCTTTTTATGTCTTGTCGGCAATCCTTTCTCGTTATGTGCCCCAGAAATTTCATTTGTCTCTTCCTGAAGTTAAATATCACACGTCCTATTAATTTGATTTGACTATAATCTGCCCTACAACATGAAAACAATTATCGCTATGATGATTACGTCATATAGTTTGACCAACACGATGAACAGTCTTCTTCGACCAGTCAGATGACAGTTTACGTGCAGAGAAAGATGCACTATTAATAAGAAAGGTTTAAGTGAATGTATGCAAGATTTCACAGCTCGCTTTCATTGTCAGCCAATGAACATTTCGGCCTAGCCAAATATCTGAAAGAAATAACACAGTAATTAATGACAAGAGCTGAAAGTCATGAATGCAAGATTTCACAGCTCTAATATCATTCCTTCATAGTTAGCCTATGAAATTTAAACTCCATCACCGTACCTGGAAATAAACAATACAGTTTTTTATAAGAAGATTTGAAATTAATTCTTGAAAGATTTCACAGCTCAAACAACAATCCTTCATAGTACGGACTATCCAGTTCACCCACGTAAAACAGGAAAGAAACAATGCAGTTATTATTAAGCGTTAAAAATTAATTCATGCAAGATTTCACATTTCTAGCATCATTATTTCATAATTACGAACATTTCATTGCACACTAGGAGCGGAAAAGAAAAAAATACAGTTATTAATAAGAAAATTTGAAAATAATTCATGCACGATGTCACAGCTCTAACATCACTCCTTCATAGTCAGGCTAGAAATCTTTCAGCTTACCAGCGTACCTGTAAAAGAACAATGCAGTTATTTACCAGTTAAAAAATAATAGATGAACGATTCCACAGCTCTTATATCAAGCTTCGTAGTCCGGCTACAAACATTTCAGTCCACACTAGTACCTGTAAAGAAGCAATGCAGTTATTAATAAGAAGAGTTAAAAATAATGGATGATTGATTTCACAGCTCTAGTATCATTTCTTCATATTTACCCTCTGAACTTTTCAGCCCAACATCGTACCTGGAAAGAAACAATGCAGTTATTAATAAGAAGAGTTGAAATTAATGCATGCAAGATTTCACATTTCTAGCATGCCTTCTTCATAGTAAGACTATTAACGTTTCAGTCCACCCTCGTATTTACTATTAAAATATTTTTTATTTCTGATAAAACTGTTTTTTCTCGGGATATCTTAATGTTCGTATCAATATTGCTAATAATTATTCCCCGCGGTCAAGCAACTAATGGAATAATGATGGTTTTCTAATGACACATTGTGATTATTTCTATTTGGCCGTTTTTATATATGGAGATTTTATCAAATTGTCTCGCTTTTCTTTCTTCCTTTGCTTTATATGAACATTTTGATAAGCAATCATTTATGATTTTGAAATAAACCTTTTTATGTCAGTATCTTGTCTCTTATACTGTATAGTACTTTTGGTGGGTATGGGGAAATTAGTCTTAATTATTATTATTATTATTATTATTATTATTATTATTATTATCAGTGGAATCAATGTATATGACTAACCGTTTTAAAGCAGATATACGTTTTCTCTGTCAATGAAAATATTATTTTCCAATATACTTCACTGTATTGTAAGTGTTTGGTTTGGTTTAATTTGTTTTACGGTATATCAACCTCAATAGGTTATTTAATGACGACAATTTTTTTATTGCTGGTAATATTTTGTTTTGTCAAAAATCTGTTTCTCGTAATATTTTTCCTTCAAAATTGTATTGCTGCTAATATTTTTTTCTAAATGTATTACTGGTAATAGTTAACTATTTGCCTATAGACGGGACCCTAACAGGTGCTACCACCTCGGGTTATGGTTGGGAACACCAGCAATTAAGAGGTGGTTCCACGCTCCTCAAAACATCCTGATCAGAGGCCTTGCCGCTGGACGTAGTTTAGCGTCTTAACCAGGACGCGGACGTAGTTTAACGTCTTACTCCGGACGTTTAAGCGATTGGCGATCTCTAAAAAAAAAAAAAAAACAAAAAAAAAACAAAAAAAAACAATATGAGTATCGTCTACACTACGAGGAAGTTTGGTGGGGAGATTTAACATCATTTTAATTGGCTTACATTGAAACACCGGTTTCCGTACAATCACCGAAGTTAAGCAACGTGAAACCCGGTTATTACCTAAAAAGTTGACATCCTTTGAAAAATAAGTGCTGTAAGCCTGGATGTGCGAGTAGGGTAATGGATAATGCCAAGGAATCTTTAATGGGAGAGCCCAGTTCCACTTATACTTGAGTCTAACTTATTCCCTAATGAGCAAATAGTTTTGGTTAAAGGTATGAAACTCCCTCGTTACCCTCCGGCTATGGGTTAATTAGTAAGACTTGTATCACTAAAACCATTATTATCTAAAATAAATAAATAAAATTGCGCACAAAATATTTAGATTTCAGTACTAAATAACCTATACAGAATGATATGCCACTCAAAAAGTAAAAACCCGAAAAAGCAACCAAGCAAGTTGTTATATCTCTGGAGGTTTGTCAGGTGTATACGTTTGAACACATCTATATTTGTCTATATTTTATATATATATATATATATATATATATATATATATATATATATATATAGAGAGAGAGAGAGAGAGAGAGAGAGAGAGATAGAGAGCAAACTTGTATCAGAGAATAGATGGCGATATATATATATATATATATATATATATATATATATATATATATATATGTATGTATGTGTGTGTGCGTGTGTGCATAAATTGGTCTGACGATTGCGCCTAGCATGAACCACCCTGTCGCCTCTGATTGTTGAATTCAATATTCACTTTTTTATTTATATTTACATACGCTCTATCTCTGACATTGAGCACTTTATCACATAAATATAGACACCTGAAAACTATATATATATATATATATATATATATATATATATATATATATATATATATATATATATATATATATATGATATTAGTGGTAAATATACACATACATATGCAAAATATATAAATATATATACATACATGCATACACATACATATATATTTTTTGAATAAAAAAAATTCAAGAGGATAGAATCCATTTAGAACTCAATTTTCAGGACAGAGTAAGGATATAATAATAAAGTCTTAAATACTAATACATATAATATTAGTGTTTATACCTTTTTATTATATATATATATATATATATATATATATATATATATTTATATTTTTTATATATATATATATATATATATTTAATCCTTTTTATTATTTATTTATATTATATATATTTATATATATATATATATATATATATATATATATATCAATCTGATTAAGTTTTGCCATGTAAATAGCGACAGGGTAGTGACAGGTTTACGATGTTTTTCTGAGAGTAAGAGTCAGAATGGTTTTTAAATATTTTCTCACTCACTTGCCAGTGTAAGCGCTTTTGCACTCTTTCAAGGCTGGAAAGTTAGAATTGGCCCGCTCCAGTCCGGATATAGCAGATATTTCATTTTTGATTTGATCTTTCTTTTGTACAGATACGGCATTGTTGGAGGGGTCATGTACTTCCTGGAATTATTTTAGCGATGCTAAGTAGAGCAGGAATTAATTTAATTTATCCTATTTTCGTTTAACAAACAAAAGGAATTTGACGGATGATTAAAATTTAAAGCCTTTGGCTATTGAAACTAACATTATTTCAATGTTTATTGGAGATTCCACATATATGAAACATGTAATTACCTTCAGTATTTTTTTCTTGGAATAATCTTTGTCCATCTAAGTAATGCAAATGGAGTGACTTCGACCCTCATTGGGGAAACCTCATGTGTCAAAACCCGTAACTGTAATTAACATCAGTATTTATGTAGATTGCCTTTTGTCATTATTTACATTATTCGGGCTATTTGTCCTCATCTTTGTCGCCATATTTATCACAACGTTTGTGCTGATTCTTTAAGTTTCGAATAGTTCGAATAATGTAAATAATGTACATAATACCTCATTTCAGAAATATAGACAGACTCTGCCTTTTGTCAGTTTAATATTGGTAGCTAATGAAACTAAGAGACTACGGTCTTCCATGGGGATATCACCTAAGTGAAAACTTATACGGTAATTAGCATTAGTAGTTTCTTTAGAATAGTATTTGTTAAACTAATGTTACTAACTAATGCAAATGGAGTGACTTCGATAAATACTGATATTAATTACAATAACGTGTTTTGATACACGGGGTTTCCCCAATGAGGGTCGAAGTCACTCCTTTTGCATTACTTAGATGGAGAAACATATGTGAAAAACCTCAAACTCTAATGAGCATTTTTCTAGAATAATGTTTGTCAATCTAATGTTGCTGAATAAAGCAAACAAGGTGACTTCGATCCTCATTGGGGATATTACATATATGCATGCATCCATTTTTGAATTAATGTATGCGTGCTAGAGAGAACGTCTAAAAGAAACAGAGAGAAGGAGAAAAAAGTGTAAAAAAAAACAAGCAGAATTAGAGAGAAAGAGACGAGACGGAGAAGAATATAGGAAAATGAATTGGAGTGTCTCTCTTTCTTAATGTACCTTACGCTACCATAATCTTGGCCAAGAATTGTTCAATTGGAAAAAGAGATTGGTCGGTTCTCAAGTCTGTGGGAACATGGCGCAAATATTTCAGTCACGTTTTTTTCCTTTCCGCCCGAACGCAATCTCTCTCTTATGGCCCGAAGAATTATACAAGTTCCACGAAGTCGGTACCCTGCGCAAATAGTTTACACATCACTGAACAGGGTCAACGGTAATTTGGCGAATGGCGTACACATACACAGACACGCAGGGAGGTATAGACCTATATATATGTTTAGAATTATATATATGTTTAGAATTATATATATGTTTAGAATTATATATATATATATATGTGTGTGTGTGTGTGTGTGTGTGTGTGTGTGTGTGTGTGTGTGTGTGTGTGTGTGTGTGTGTAGTTGGAGTAAACGAGAGAGAGAGTCGATCATCTCGAATGCTAAAATTTATATACAAGCGTACAGCGGGGCCTGTCGTAGTCCCAGGGTTATCGAGTTTACCCAGCTGGTGTAATGAATTTCATATTCTGTGTATGACAAATTCGAAAGTCTGAGTCTATAAAATATTTAAGCCTACAATTATTTAAGATTTAGACATGGACGGTAAGGAATTTTATGGGGAAATATCCCCTGCAGTAGTGAGTTCAATCCCAAGGTTTTGCAGTGCTGGTAACTCATGTTCCCGTGGAAGAAACGAAGTTGAACAAATCTGACGAGTGTTTTTCACGACAAGTGCATGGAAAGCAAAACCATTCACCCACTGCGGTTTGGATAAAGGATTCGATTCGAAATCTACAGTAAGTAACAGTGTTTGGAGGCAGACCCCTGACTAAGCCCGAAATGAAGGTACACATCTTGTGAGTATGAAAATAAAGACTAACAAAAAATATAATGCATCATCATAATCATTATCATCGATCTCCTGAACGGGTATGGTGGTAGTGCCGACAATTACCTGAATACCTGACTAGTTCCCTCTATATTTCTGGGTTGAAAGTCAGAGTTGTATTTACTTATGTTTATCTTATCTTGGACAAATACGCCGGGTCTAGTCCCTCCTCCAAAATTCTCTACAACTTTAACGCTTGCCTTGTCCTTTCATTGGGAGCTCTCCGCCAAAGTCGTTGGCTTCAATCTAAAAACTTTTGCACTGTTGTGATGTCCTCCTTCTAAAGAGTCTATGTTCCGCCTACTATAAGATTAGTGGGAGAGAAGGCCTTTTGGGAACAGTTGCACAGATTGTTCAACTGTCAAACTCTCTGCTTCGACAGCGAGGAACTCGACGAGACTTTGCCGCAGGGCAAAGTTTCGTCGGGGAGGTAGAGAGTCCCTGAATCCATCTAGGCGGGTTCAAAGGAGATATTTTTGGCCAAATCTACATGCTAGGAATACACACAATAAACCGGTCTTGCGCTATATACACGTTCGTGGGAGGCTGTTAAATATAACAGTCGAATAGATTGAACGCTGGGCCAACCGACACGCACTCACTAGTCGTGTAATACTTTTCTGTTGTACTTACTGTTTAATAAATAATATATCTGCAACACTTGTTTTGTTATTTCTCTAACCATTTACTTGGTCACAACAATAACTATGGAGTCCATTCTGCCACATTGTGACAGACAGCCGATGACTATGCAAGATACACCAGCCCATTTGACAGATTTTTGTTTTTAATCCTTCTTGGTGCCTAGTTACCCTACTGACTGGTTTGTAGTCCCCCCCATCCCAGTACATACACTTCTATTATCAATGAGTATTCGGCAAGCTGTGAGGCAAGTGATCTGTAGATGATGTAAAATTTTGAGCGACTGATTAAAGGATTGCAAAAAGTTTAATGTTGTTTAATGATATTTTAGAACCCGTGTCGCAAAAGCAGCACCACAATCGTTTTTTTTTTTTTTGTGAAAGCATAAATAAAATAATGAACGACCGACAAGCGAATCTCTTGTAATGAAGTGATTATTTTCTTTCGTCTGTTTGCCAAATGTCTTTATATAAGGAAACTGTTAATATTACCATTAGAGAAAGAAAAAAAACAGCTACTACAGATTGAATAGAGCCCGACTGCCAGGAAGTGAAGAATAGTATAACTAGAGTATTACTGGCTGTTCGCCTAATATAAGGCTAATGTTACCTCATAAGGCAATTATTATCATTGACATTGAAGATAAAGAGAACAGATACTACAACTGGATCTCACACTGAGGCCAGGCAGTGAAGAATATAACTAGCACTGGTTTCGCTCAGTGAAAAGCTTAGTTACCTCATAAGTAAACGGCTAATATCACCATTGACATTGGAGATAAGAACAGATACTACAGTTTGATCTCGCACTGATGGCCAGGCAGGTAAGTGTAACTGAATAAGCACTGCCTGCTCTGTTAATGAAAGCTTGATATCGTCTCATATGTAAACGTTTAATATTATCATCACCATAGGTGGGAAAAAGTATATAAGTGGATTGTTTTCTAATTTTGTTTAACATCTTGAACATATGAAGTGATTAGCGGGCATTGTGCCAAGTTTACATATGGTGTAAAAGCTATTTATTATAGTACGTATCTGTTAAAAGTTAAAGAATTAATCTGGTTGACAAGTACAAATATTTAGAGAGTTCGGTCAATTCTCCATTTCCCATACCAGTTCCCATGAAACACATTATTTTAAGTTTAGTAAATGACACCAATTTACTCCATTCTTGGTTAAAATGTAGTTCCTGGAATGCTTGACAATTTCAGAATTCTGCTCTCATCGCAGACATATTCATTGTGGGTTATTTTTCTGGTGAGATGACTAAACGGAGGAATATGTTTTATTCAAAATTTGCCTAAAATATATACTCGTTTAGCTCTATTCGAAATAGTTACTTTCTCACAGACACGCAGTCGCCTCCCTCTGCCTGTTCTACAAATACTTTCAGGGAAATTGCTCCGAGGAGCTGCATTCGCTGGTTCCCAGACTTCATGAATTCAAGCGCCTTACGAGGCTGGCATCCCGCTCTCAACCCTTCACTGTCGAAACTCCTAAATGTAGCCGTCTCTTCTACTCCAATAGCTTCATGTATCGCATCTCTCGCCTGTGGAACTCCCTTCCTTATTCCTGTTTCCCTGTGAACTATAATCTCCAGCTATTCAAGTGTAATGTCAATCAACATCTCCAGTTGCCTTGATCTATCCACTAGCCTCATCCTTTCTTCTATCACTCCCACCTGATCTTGCTCTAAATTTTCTGTAACCCCTTGCGTCCTAGTGGCTTCCCGCCTTGGTTGGGGTGAAATGCTTAAAAAAAAAAAAATGACCAGAAAAAAGGAAAACGAACAGAAAAGATGTGTCTGCTTCAAAGACAAAAGATTAAGCTAAAACTCGAGTCGTGTTCCTAATTCGTCAGATCAAGACTTTCGTGTGGATGTGCCCGGCAGGGTTTGAAACTTGTTCAGAAATAGCTAAACTGTCTGCAATTTCAATCACATCCTCAGATCAAAAATAACATTTGAGCGAATGAATCATGTAGGTTTTAGCGAGAACTATCATTTTTCAAACCCCATAGACAGGCGCTACAGAATCACAAAGAACTGTATCAAATAACAGAAACTACATCACCTGAGGACTTTAAAAAGTAGCAACAACTAAAATGGATAGCATATGAAAGTCAAAGAGAAAATGTCGGCATAATTAAGATGTTAACTTTTCACACCTGTCAAACAAAAAGGTTGGAATGAAGCACCTCCATTAACTATCGTTAAGGGATACTGGACTTGCGAAATGTATTTTCCTTGAAAAATAGTTTTAATAGAAACATTTTTATGGATTTCAACTGGAATAGCACTGGCAGCTAAACCAGTATATACCGAATGTTTTGTAATAAAACGGCTTCTCTCTTTTTATGTGCCGTGTCCTTTCAGGGCATAGGCGATCATGGTTCTTCACTTATTTCCCTATCCCTTGTAGCTCTCAATAACTTTCGTCGCTCTGGCACCTCCACCAGACCACGTTTTGTCATCCATTTGCTTAAACCCGCCAGGTATGTCATGCATTGCTTTCCCTTGTCTCTCTTTCTCTCTGTTCGACCTGTGAGTATCAGATTCTCCAGGCTTTCCTTTTCACATTACGTAAGATAAGTGTCTAATAGTATCATTAACGGTAAGAAGACAGAACATTTGTGTCAGCAAAAGATATTGCACAAAATGCGAGGTACACATTGGAGACGTCTAAATCAACCAAGTGCTGATCAATCTGGGTACTAAAAATAACAAGCATCAATTAAGCATGGGTATATTGAGCAACTTTCTGATGCTATAATAAAATTAATGCTTTTCTTCACAATTTGTTCATATCTAAATTAATATTTAAGCAACAACACATCTAGGAGCAAATGAGAATATCACAGCAGAATTTGCAAGACTTTTAAAGGGTTTACATTAAAATGTTATTGAATGGAACCATTAATTTTGAATTAAACAAAGAATGTTGAATAAAAAAAGGTTAATATTAATTTATTCAAATAAAGGAAAATTTTAATAACTTAAATTATAAAAAATAAAAAATACTTATTTAAAATGAAAGTATAAAAATGAATATGAATACAAAGTATTTAAATTGAAAGTATAAAAATGAATATGAATACAAAGTATTTAAATTGAAAGTATAAAAATGAATATGAATACAAAGTATTTAAAATGGAAGTATAAAAATGAATATGAATACAAAGTATTTAAAATGGAAGTATAAAAATGAATATGAATACAAAGTATTTAAAATGAAATTATAAAAATGAATATGAACACAAAGTATTTAAATTGAAAGTATAAAATTAATATAAATACAAAGTATTTAAATTGAAAGTACAAAAATGAATATGAATACAAAGTATTTAAAATGAAATTATAAAAATTAATATGAATACAAAGTATTTAATTTGAAATTATAAAAATTAATATGAATACAAAGTATTTAAAATGAAAGTATAAAAATTAATATGAATACAAAATATTTATAATGAAAGCAAAAAATGAATATGAATACAAAGTATTTAAAATGAAAGTATAAAAATGAATATGAATACAAAGTATTTAAAATGGAAGTATAAAAATGAAAATGAAAGCAAAGTATTTAAAATAACATATTCGTAGATTAGTGAAAATAATTATTTGAAAAAATAAATTTATTACTCAGTGATTTATTCAAATACTAACGCTGTGCGATAACAGAAGGGTGTTCTAATAACTTGGACCAATTTTAAAGGTGAATTAAGTTTAAGTGTCAAATAATGTTTTTTTTTCTTTTTCTTTCAGATTTACCAACTTAGGCCTTTGACAATTACAACCATGGAAAAATTAACAATCAAACAACGTGTTAAAGTTTTCGAAGCTTATAACGAAAATGGACGTTCTAACAGAAAGGCATTTCGCGCACTTCGCCATTGTCAACATAATTGACCAACCGAGAGTGCAATTGGAAACGATGTAACGTTGTTGTGGAGAGGTTCAATTCCTGCGCGCGCTGGCGGATAGAAGTGTCTAGATTTTCGGACACATTCTCGTGCAATGCAACAATGTTTTTTCTGCTGAACGGCGTAAACGAGCATGCATTGGTGTTTTCAGATCTGCCACCGACCCATTTCCTTTGAATTTACGAACAATCTTTCCAGCTACACTATTAAAACTTTAACATTTTAATATGAGGGAACAAAAATCTTTTAAGTGTTTGAGAAAAAAATCATAAGATGCTTAAACTTAATTCACATTTAAAATCGGCCCAAGTTATTGGAACACCCTTTACACACACACACACACACACACACACACACACACACACACACACACACACACACAGACACACACATATATATATATATATATATATATATATATATATATATATATATATATCGTGGTGATATCTCGCGGCATACTTAAGAGGATTTCACGGCAATCCAGTGTGCCGAGGCACGGTGGTTAAGAATCATTAATCTAAATAGATTGTGGTTAATAAATATGCATACCCAAGGCTTTTAGAACTCATCTATTTTCTTCCACTGTCAGACGAAACTTAATTTAAGAAATCTCTTGCATGCCCCAGCGTTGTCATTAACAATATAAACTTGTTCCTTCTTCCAATCAAGTGAGGTCTGTCTTGATTGGCGTTCGGATTTTATGAAATTGCACCAGAATTTCTTCATCTTGATAAATCAGGTTTGTTTGATTCTTAAATAGATAAGGTTAGCTATTTCCAATATCGACCTGGCAATGACGAGAAACTACATCAGCTGACAAGGCCGCTGATCGGGAGATTGGAAGGTTTGAGGAAGTGCGGAAATAACTCTTAATTGCTGTTGTTCCCAGGTCAATCGTGACCCGGGGTGGTAGCACCTGTTACGATCCCAGAAATGGGGAAATAGCAAACACAACCCCCCCCCCAAATACTATGTAAGTATAACACTATATTTGTCTATTTGAGGTATTAAGTACACTATTTACATTATTCAGACTATTGTCCTCATCTTTGTCGCCATATTTATTACAACGCTTCAGATGGTTGGGTTGTCGAACTGAACCATTTATGTCGCTCACTGGGGTGGACTTTTCTAGTTCCACGTACCATCTTTAATGGATGTCAGTTATCAGCTATCTCCTGTTAATTCCCCTCTTTATTGCCTTAACCGAGTATTGAACTCACACTCTTTGGGTCCTGTCACTTGATCTAACAAACGCCATTTTCCACTGTGTCATGTGTCCTTGAGGACATCTGTGTATGAATTTCTGGGTATTATAAATCTTTTCTCTAGCTTTCCTTATTACTGGTTCCCATATTGTATTCATTTCTATGCTTGGGATCAGGCTGAGATCATAGAGAACACTATTGGAAAATTCGTAAACTTAAGGAATCAGCACATATGCTATGCCACAAATATCTCCTGGGCCGACCAACAAGACATATTTATGATAAAATTATCAAACATACTTTTTAAAACGAAATGCCCAGCAACATATTTCATAGTAGAATTATAAATAATACATCTTATAGCAAAATGACCAACAATACATTTTATCTGTAGTTAAAGGCAAACACTTACATTCAAAGTATATTAATTTGAAGTCATAAAAATGTGTTCAGAAAATTAAATTTCAGCATTTAAGAAAACATAAGGAGTTAGTATGCCGTTAAACAAACAAATCAATCAATAAATCTATTTCCAATATGGTCGTTTCGATATCTAAATGTCATGGTTATGTGTCAAATTTACATTAAGAATAAAAAAAAGCTTCCAGTAAGTTCGATTCCCATTAACGCCGGCTATTGTTTTCCTGATATGATTCGGAAAAGAAAACAGGAAACTTTAAAGACTGTAGCTATTCATTTTAGTACCCCTTTTCTTAGATTTTTGAACGCCATGCATCTTCAAGATATGGATGATTATGGATCTCCACAGCTTCTAAGTATTTATGAGCTATGAGTTACCGTGATTCATTGGAGAAAATCGGAATATGGTTTTTCTCCTAGATTGGTTGGCAAACAAATATAGAATTCCTGTCTAAGCTACTACTGAAATTTCGTCCTGGGTATGACCATCAACTACAGGTCTCTGACCGTGATGCTTTCAAGGGCGTGGAGCCACTTCTTAGTTGCTGGTGTTCCAGGTCACCCTGACCCAGGATATTGGCACATGTTAGGGTCCCAGCAAATACTGAACCCCCAAACTGACAACAACACATGAAAATATAAAAATAGATTAAACAATTACCAGAAATACATTACTGGGGAAAAATAACCAGTGATATATTTTTTCAAAAATGAAAATTGTGAAAACTCTCAAGAAAATAAAATTTCGGTATTAAATGACCCATAAAAATTTGATATGCCGTCAAGGTATGAAACAAAATAAAACTGAACTATTGAAATTATTTAAAAGAGAAGAGAAGCAATTAAACCTTTTCCCAAGTTAAATCATGAGACAGTTAATGGAACAGACGATACCACAATTTGAAATCGGCTCGCCAATTTCGTTTTCATCGTTAACCAGATATATTGCTAGCACTGATGATGCTTAGTAAATATATTAAGATGTTCCTTTTTTACTGTCGCGTGTTGTTACTTTGCATGCCATTTTATAATTATGGCAATAACTCTATTCAAGATTCAACAGAAATATATAAATGGCCATTTCTTCCTCGGGTGATAAATTTAGAATTTTTAATGGCTCTTGAAATCGTACTTTGAATTTAAAAATACAATTAAACGAAACCCTGATGTGAAATATTAGAACATCATTTTTTTCTAATCATATTGACTGCTTATGCAGTAATATTTTTTTTTAAGTCTATGTGACAATGTTCAAATTAAGACATTTCATCCGAAAACAGGGATTATCTATTTAAAATTTGATCTTCGCATAAGATATTCGCCAATTAATGAAAATGTAAAGAAGAAATATAAATAAAAAAAAAATGTGGATTAGTTTGGTGACTATCTTTGCCAAATTTGTCCGAGCGTGTTTCTGTGGCGATTTATTTACTGTCATGCCAAGAGAATGTGTCATTCTTGGATAGAATTGTCACAGGTGACGGAAAATGGATCGTTTATGATAACGTTCCACGCAAACGGAGCTGCAAACAAGATTGGGTATGTGCAGAACCAGTGGCTAAACTTGCCTTGCATCCAATGAAAGTGTTGCTGTCCGTTTGGCGGGATTTCAGAGGGATAATTCACTTTTGATCTTCTTCCAGCCGGCAAAACAATAACTGCACAGATGTATTGCGACCATGCGCCTATTCAAGAAAAACGACCGATTTTAGCAAATCGAAATCGTGTAATTTTCCACCACGACAACAAAAGAAAACATGTACTAAAGAATGCCTTCCAGAAACTTAAAGATTTGGAATGGGAAACATTCCAACACCTACCGTATTTTTCTGCCCATCGGATTTTCATTTATTTCGGTGTCTACAGAACAATTTAAATGACAACGAATTTAACTATGTACATCCATTCGAAAACTACCTCATAACATTCAAGGAAAAACCCGAAGTTTCTATGAAAATGACATCAACAAGCTTGTAGAAAAATGGGAGAAAATTAAAAACAATACGCACTTGACTAATAAATGTTTTTGTTTGCGAGTATGTAAAAATTTCTTTTTAATTTTCGAATCAAGCACGAACATTTGTAATGATCTCATAGGTGGACAATGTAAAAGTAAGCTTTAAATTGGCAAAAGCTATTGACATAAGTATTACTGAAATGCGTGAAATAGATGAGAAAAGAAAAACATTTAGGAATTATAAGTATCTGTGAAGCACTAACGATATTATTGGAAGAGATAAGAAATGCAGTATATATATATATATATATATATATATATATATATATATATATATATATATATATAGAGAGAGAGAGAGAGAGAGAGATAATATTATATAGAAATAATATCCCCTCCCTCCCTCTTCTTCTGATCTTTAAGATAAGATCGTCTATTGTGTGTATGTCACCACAAAATGTATCCTTTCCGGTTACATCTTTAATGTATTAGACATCCGACAACATTCATATTTTCTCTACTTAAACCGTCTTTTGACCCCCCCTCTCAAAAACTTCTCTCTGTTAAATTTTAATCCCCACCTTCTCTCGTCTGTTACCCCTCTCTATAGCTCTAACATTCGTCCCACACTATCATACTTACACTCTCTAAATTTTATTTTTTATTCCCGGAGTTGTTTTTTTTTTTTTTTTTTTTTTGAATCTGTAGGTCTGATGAATTGGATCGTATTTACGATTCCAATTGAATAAATTATGACCATGGAATATTAGTGTTTGCCTTTTTTATATATATATTATATATATATATATATATATATATATATATATATATATATATATATATATATAAATAGATAGATAGATAGATAGATAGATATGAATAAACAGGCAGGAGATAATTAAATCGAAGTAAAGAATGATAAATTGCCAACATGTTTCATGAGAATTTGAATATTCAATATACATATATATATATATATATATATATATATATATATATATATATATATATATATATATGCACATTTCATTGAATACAATAAATAAGCTCCTTTTATTTAGTTTTTATAAAATTTCTCATACGATTTAATTTTTTTTTTTCCTTTTCAGATGATAAATTATATAAAAACTGACTGAATGTTCTTTTTATCCAAGCGCTTTCGGCTCTACATTCAGCCATTTGCAAGGATTAAATATTTAAACTGTTAAATAAGAAATAATATAGCCGAAAGCGCCCAGATAAAAAGAACATTCGGACAGTTTTTATACAATTTATCATCTGAAAAGAAAAAAAAAAAATTAGATCGCAAGAAAAATTATATAAAAAAATACATGAAATAATCCTTGTCTGTCGTATTCCATGAAATGTGCGTGAAAGAAGGATAGCTTCTAAATACATAAAAACGTATATATATATATATATATATATATATATATATATATATATATATATATATATATATATATACAAACTTGCAAAGAAAGATCTGTAATGCAATCGATCTCAACTTCAGTCACTTTCTCACAGACATGACATGGCTTCCCTCAGTCTTTTCCACAAATATTTTCATGGCAGCGAGATTTTTACCACTGGTACTCTGATTCCTTGAATTGAAGTATGCTACTAGATTGTAATTGAGTTCCCACATTTTTACTATTGGAATAGATAAATGTAACCGTTACTTCTATTCCAGCAGTCTATTTTCTCGCACTACCTGACAGTGGAACTCCATTCCTCTTACTTGTTTCCCTGATAACTACAATGTTCTAAAATTTAAATACATCATCAATGGCCATATCCAGTTGCATTGACCCCCGTTCCTCTTTTATCCTTTCCTATTGCGAGTTTTCTCTTTCAATTTCACTCTCCGCAACCACCTGCGTGCTAGTGGTACTTTTTGATTGTGTTGAACTGCAAGGAAATATATTTATTCTATTCTCGTAAAAAGAGGTTGTATTTTGCTTTTAAGTCGTTCACTCGCCAACTGATGATATACATTGATACGCGTATCAATGCATCTGATCAGGCGATTGTGTAGCGATTTTGTGCACAATTGTGTAGCGATTTTGACATGTTTTCGGTGTAATATCCTAAAATAAATAATATTGTTCTACTTTGTATTGAGCCCCCTTTTCAATTAAATGTTACGAACGGACTATGGAATTCTACTCTATCCGTTCTTCGCTCTAATCTTTACCTGATATATATATATATATATATATATATATATATATATATATATATATATATATATATATATATATATATATATATATATATATATATATATATATATATATATATTATATATATATAATATTCACAAAAGAAAATCACAATATTTTACATCTTTTTTTTATCAATTATCTACAATTTATTAAACAATACGGACAAGACAGTGATGATATTCTGTTTCTGTTTACATGGAATATTTTACATGCAACGATAAACTCGTGCATATAAGATGCTGGAAGCGAAACTCGCATCGCAGCTCATGACGTCCAGCTTCTTATATGCACGAGTTTATCGTTGCTTGGATATCTTTCATGTAAACAGAAACAGACTATCGTCACTGTCTTGTCCGTGTATTGTTTAATATATTGTAATGTAATTGTCATCTTTGATAATGGCTTATATTAACCGAAAGCTTAGATAGGATTAAAAAATATGTATCAGTATTCTGATTTTCTTCTTTCGTTTAATGATAATGTTATTAAGCTTATCAGACGATTTGAAAAAGAATTTATACAAAATAGACAACACTTGTCTATATTATTTAATGAAACATATATCAATGAAAGAATGTTGTTTAAATACACACACACACACACACACACAATATATATATATATATATATATATATATATATATATATATATATATATATATATATATATATATATATATTATTTTTCCTTCATGTGAAAAAGTTTTAAAATCACGTTTTGTTTTGGGTACCTATGTATATATATATGAGTGTGTGTGTGTGTGTGTGTGTGTGTGTGTGATTGGGTATATTCATTTTGTTATATTTCAAATTCCATTTATTTAGTATCATTATAGAAACACTAGTGTAATGAATCAGAACAAATGAAAATGCCTGAATTTTGATATTTCTTATTTTAACCGTTTAAAATATTGTAAATCTCTTAATTCGTCATGAGATTTGAAGGTAATTGTACAAGTGGTCCATGCATGAAAATAAATATTGAATAACGATTGGAACTCCATCATCCTTAACAAAGTGGATATAATGTCTTTACGTAGGTTTTTTTTTTTACAATTATATTCCAAATAGTCAGTGTTTATTTTACTCAACAAGTATACGAAGGTGGATGGAAAATTTCATAGGATAACTGCAAACGAATTGGTCTCAATCCATGCGCCTTGTATCGTACATCTTGTGATATTAGAATGAAATAAATATTTCGAATAAGTTGAACCACACAAAGTGATATCTATATTTTACTGTAAACTATTATCGATTTTCAAAAATGCACCCTCTTTCGTAAAAAGAGAAATGTAACGCTTAAATATAGAGTAGAATTAAATGTGCCAATGTGTACGTAATTTAATAAATCCAATGTAACAATGTTCTTTATATAATAATTCTTAATGTACCAATCTTAATAAATTAAACTTGTGAAATAACACTTATTTTAAAAAATAAATCATCGATGTATATCAGATTTTTTCTCTATATATAAACAAATATATATTTTAATAATTAAATATTAGAAAAAAGACATAATATCAATAATAAAATCTTGTATATATATATATATATATATATATATATATATATATATATATATATATATATATATCATAATAAAATCTTTTATATATATATATATATATATTGTGTGTATCTATACATAATCTTCATAAAACAGTTGAAACCTAACCCGAACAAAATAAACTATGAAATCTCCAAAAATATTCTTATATGCCTATAATTCAAAACAGAAGCCATTGGTTTATACCAACGGCTTCCCATAATTAAAACTTCTCGTTTTCACTCTCGCGTGATCGTGTGTGACATCACGATCTACGACGCCATTTTCGATTCCGCGTCTCGTATACACGAGTTTGTCGTTGCTTTGAAATTTTCCTCCGTGTGTTGTTTGATATATTGAAATGTAATTGTCGTCTTTGATAATGTCTCATGTAAGCCGACAGCTTAGATTGGATTTAAACATGTATCCATGTTATTAAGCTTATCAGACAATATGAAAGGAAATTACTTAAAATAAATAGACAAAACCTGTCTATATTATTTAATGAAACCTGCCTTAATATATATATATATATATATATATATATATATATATATATATATATATATATATATTGGGTAGACTGACCTAGTCATCCCGGCAGGTTAGTCTCTCTAAGACAAGGAAAAGTCTGATTTTAATCTTTCGCTGACTTGCGGCCATACCCAATCATAGGAAAGGCTTCGGGAGTAAACCCAGTGGACAAATCTGGTGCCGGCGTCCCTACGAGTGTCTAATTTTATTTTTAATTTCGATGACGCCGGTGCCAAGCTGTACTCTATTTTTCCCTATGATAACGTTCGTTGCTTGGTGATATGAGACATGCTGCATGGGCAACCGCCGATCTCTTGAGCATGCTAGACACTCTCCCTGAAACTGTAGCTATTGTCCACTCAATATAGTTGATGTATAAACCCCAGTGCTGTACAAACACAAATATGTCTGATCAGGCGTCTGCCATAGGGATTGGGTAGCCGTCCTATTAGGCATACCCGGATTCCAGCGGAAAGTCACACTACACTACTATTTGTTTGCCTATCTGTCTGTCTGTTTGTCTCTCTCTCTTTCTCTCACTGTTGGACGGCTGTGGCTTAAGTATAAATACAAGCTAAAGACTAACCTCTCAGTCAATGTGCCACATACTAACTTCGAGCAAGTTGCCCTGGATAGAAATAAGTGGAGTTATTTGTACTAGAATCAGAAATTTCGAAATCACTCGTTATTGACCGGCTAAGAGACGAAAGACAACGGCGAAAAAGCCTCAGCAAATATTCCTGTTGCTATGTCACAAAACACACACACGCACTTATATATATATATATATATATATATATATATATATATATATATATATATATATATGTTTATATGTATATATATATGCATATGTTTATATGTATATATATATACATATATATTATATATATATATATATATATATATATATATATATATATATATATATATATATATTGTATTGAGCACTGTCTTCATAGCAGCCCTGTTTTGTCGTTATTATACAATATATGTAGAGTCTTTTTTTTCTTTTTTCTATCCTTGTTTGGTTTTTTTTCTTGTCTATGGTGTTAGGCTGTCTGTCAAGATGTCTATTGGGTCATATCAACATCCTTGTATATGAAGTAATTTACATATATAGGAAGTAAGATGAATGCAAATGCATCCCTTGATAACGAAATTACAAATCGAATCATTAAAGCTACAAGTGCATTTGGTAAACTTCGCCACCGTCCATGGAATGAGAGAGGTATCAAATTGGACATCAAAATACGGGTTTATAGAGCAGACATTTTGAACACACTGTATTACAGCTCAGAATCATGGACCCCATAGAGGTCTCATCAATCAACTGGATGTCTTCCACGAACATTGTCTCCGCGAAATCTGTGGTTATATTTATACGATAGGGTGTCAAATGTTGATCGTCTGGCAAATTGCAGCATTTATGGAATTGAGACTTTCCCGATGCAATCACAACTTTGCTGGTCTTGTTATGTTGCAAGGAGGAGTGACAACAGAATACCCAAAGTCTTCATGCATAGCTAACTTGACAGTGGACAAAAGACTGTAGGACAGCCGTGGTTCTGAGTAAACCCCAGCTGTTAATGTACCTTGTATTTACTTCGAGCGAGTTGCTATGGATAAAAATAACTAGAGATACATGTGCCCGGCTAAGAGACGAAAGAAAATGGCGGAAAGCATTAGCAAATATTCCTGTTGCTATGTCCCGAGATCGTTGCTGTTGCACAATATGTTGACTTGTATGGAGGTCACTAGGGGGTACTGAAGTATCTCATACGACACTAACATAAAAACTGAATGAGACTTTCGGATCCTCATTCGTAAAAATCGACCGGTGTGTCCATCATGTCAAGGCTGCGATGGATAAATTATCGTATATATTCCTCAAGAATGAAAATAATGCTGACATTTCATTTTCACAGATATATTTACGAAAATCTACAAAAATATCTTGAAAAATAAAGAATGAATTCATTCAATAAAATCGCCACTGACTTCAATCACGGCCTACTTAAAACTTTAGAATCTCTTGTAAACCTTGTGGACGGTGTCCATGTTTAAGTTGGTGAATGCCGCCATAATCTTTGCCTTCCGTTCATCTTTAGTGTTAGAAGGAGATTTATCGGTCTCTCGATCAACTGCGCCCCATACATAATAATCGAGGTTGCCGTCTGGGGAGTTAAGTGGAGAGATATAAGGTGTGAGCAGATATTGTCTGACTGCAATGACAGTGTTCTCCTGCATGTGTAGCATGTTGCAATGTCCTGTTGCCAGACATAAGTTCTTCCAGCAGCCACCCTCTTGACCAAGGGCGGTACTATTTCCACAAGGCACCCGATGCAGGTCGGTGTATTGAATTTGAGGCCCTAATCAACAAATTCGGAAATTATATTCTTCTCTGAACGATCAGACTGAGTTTGTCGAGCTACCGGACCATCGTAATCACCATTTGATTCATCCAACCCTTTCTGAATCATGTGCACTATACTCAGATTGACACCCAAGCAATCTGAAATGTTTGTATTTGAGCTTCCAGTGCGATTTCCAAGCATTATAGTTTGCCGTTTTCAAATTTCTGGTGGAGTAAGTTGCATCATGTTGCTCTTTTGCTCACAACTGACGCTACTATATTGTGCAGTCGACCAACTCAAAACAAACAACGTGCATGCGTGTGATTAAAAGTATAAAATAGCGAAAATTTACTCCTCGCACCCTATATATATATATATATATATATATATATATATATATATAAATATATTGAACAATAAAAAATATTAAAAAAATTAAAATCTTCCGACACACTGGGTTGTAGATTAATATTCTTTCGTTTTTATTATTATTTCATTTAGATTCCTTGACTAGTTTCGGCCAGCATGGCCATCATCGGGAGGAGAAATATTTCTGTTTGCTGGTAGCAGTGAACTACAGAAATGAATGTCTTGATGGAGAAAATTAACTTTTGTCTGTAGTTTTCATTTGTTTTTTAATTTTTTTTATCTTTTTAACATGAATCTTTTAACATTCCTTGTGTTGGTCAAACAGTCTCTTTTAAGTTGTTATTTGATATAAGAGCTGGATGGATCTATGCAGATCTGAATTCCTTGGTCAGTTTGACAGTTTTATTGGTATATATATATATATATATATATATATATATATATATATATATATATATATATATATATTGTGTAGATTACAAATCATTCCAGTATGGTAGAAATTACTTTTACGACTTCAGCGATCTTTACCTATAAATGTATACACGTTTTATCAAAATCTAAAATCTAGCACAAGTGTTTGCTTTTTGCATTTGATGTATAAGCTGTTGAAAATCCCTGTCAAATTTCTGGAAAATCTCTCCAAACTATATATTCTTGCTCGCGTATATTCACCTATCACAATTCATTACCAGGTCGCACGACTGCAGCTACGTAAACTAGAAAAACTGAATCTATTGTATTCTTGTTAACTACACACAGACGCGCGCACACACACACACACACACACATATATATATATATATATATATATATATATATATATATATATATATATATGTAAAAATTTACTTGAGAAAAAAATATTCTCTCTCTGTTCGACTCCCTGGTTGGTAAAAGGAGAGCCTGGAGGCGCATCCAACCAAATACACCATAGTAAATCTTCAATACGCATCGATGCACAATTGTGTAACTCATGACTAAAGGTTGGATTCTGCCAACTCTCGAACAGAGAGAATCTAATCTATAAAAAAAGGAGAATGCGAATGGAACTAATCAATGAAATACGAAAGTTAATGTTTGGAAAGAACGTATTATTTCTAGTTACACCGATATTCACTAATGTCTTTTTGCTCGACCTGACTTTCGTATTCTCCTCTTGATACTTTCTGTCAACAGTTTTTATGTTTGAAGACTTTTAACTTTATTACTCGGCTTTTATTCTAATATATACAACACAAAGTTGTGAAAAATGAATTATATAAATCTTGTTGTCTTGTCTGTATTTCCGGGATGAGGAATTATCATTATTTACACTATTTACGTTCGGGATACTGTAAACAGCCCAAACAGCAGTCGAAACACGTGAGACAGTTGTAGTTGTAACCTAATTAGCAGTCACCTTATGTGTAAGAATCTTTGTACAACGGATAATAGAGTAGGAGAAAAAAGTGTTTGCGATATAGTGGATGTGAGATCAATCCCGGGTTGGTTACTGATTATTAGCCTTGGGTGGAAGCGGGCGAACAATAAATGAGCAGTGTTACAAATAAGAACTATCCCAGATATCCCTAGACATGGGCAGTGGGACAGTGTCTACTTGGACTCAGTGTGAACGGAAGAGAATTATCCGATCTGTACTACAAAAAAGAACTAGCCTAGATATCCCTAGACATGGGCAGTAGAACAATGTCTACTTGGACTCAGTGGTACCAGAGCAATACTTTAGCAGTACTAAAAATAAGTACTGGACGAGATATCCCTAGCTATGGCCAGTGGGAGGGTATCTGCTTGTGTTCAGTGGTACAAGCCTTCTTCAGAATTAGATGGCTGACCGATTGAGAATATCAAACAATGTAAGTTTGTATGTGCGGGTGGTGTAATGAATAATTGCTCGGAATTCTTAATCGCAGCCCCGAGATCCAGTTCAAGTTAGATTCGTTATATTCACTTACTTCTATATAAATGAAAAATTATGTTTGTCAACACCCTGGTAAACTGAGATTAGCCGTAATGCAGAAATTGCTTTTATGTTTCCTTACCAAATAATCAGGAAATATTATCGATAAGAAACTTATGGAATTATGCTACTGGGATTAGTTATCTAGCCCTAGCCCACCACGAGGGTTGCATGTGGCACAAGGCTGAGTTTAACGTGGTTTTCCCGAGCCCGTAGGCTCGGCCAACAAATGCCCTTAGAACCCGTATAAACGGGATCGGGTTGGTCAACCTCCCCGAATGAGATTCTGCTCTTCGGCGGAGCCTCGTACGGGTTCCTCTCTGCTCAGAGGCAGAGAGTTCGACCGTCAAGCCGAGCTTCTCGGGATTTGTATGCACATTCTCATATATTCACAGAACCCTACATATTTTGAACTATTTATTCTTCGTGATTTAAAAATTAACCTGCATTTTTACTGAATTTTACGCCCGTGACAGAGTTCTCGTTTTTTCAGGCACTATTTAATCTCACAAACTGTAAATGTACATCCATTTTTATATGCGCATACACGTTTTAATGAATGTTTAAACTAATGTACACAATCATATGACATAATACAGTTAAGAAAACTGATATTGTATATGCCAGCAACATATTCAACCGCCAGTATCAACGATCATGTTTTTTGATTAACTGTCCCTTGAGGTTAAAAGTTTAAACTTGGAAGACGCTCGTAAATAAGCAGATTCAAATGTCAACGACGCAAATAATAATATTAAGAAGAAGAACAACTACAACAATAATAATAATAATAATAATAATAATAGTAATTTTAATACTAATAAGAATGCAGATTCTGTAATAAATATCCAGAAAAAAATTGAACATCTTGTTGCTCGGTGCAAGTAACAACTGAATATAAAACTCTAAATGATAGATTGGCCCGATATCCACACTGGAAAATATGCAACTTTTACAGGAAGGAAACTGTAAGACACTGGTGTGAACATCACCCAGACACAGTCATAAAGATAGGACCTGTAAGAATTTTATGAGACTTTACAAAACACACAGACAGAACAATCAACTTTAATCGTCCAGACATATATGTAAAATACGTGTTCGAATCTTTTTTTCTTTCAGTGATCAATGGAAAAAAATCTTGAAGCCATTTCTGACTTTTGGACTTTGGAACAAGGAAGGAAATGTGTATACAACAGAAATTAAAAGAAATAATAATAATAATAATAATAATAATAATAATAATAATAATAATAATAATTAAAGCGGAAACTGAAGGTTTTATCCTTGCTGCGCAGAACCAATGCTTGCTAACTAAGAATTATCAAGCACATATACTAAAATATTGTGTCAGTCCAAAATGCAGATTCTGTGATAAATATCCAGAAACGATTGATCATCTTGTAGCAGGTTGTACGTTGTTGGCACCCACTGAATATAAAACCCGACATGACAGAGTGGGCCAATATCTGCACTGGAAAATCTGCAACTTCTACGGGAAGAAAACTGAAAGAAACTGGTATGAACACCACCCAGACCCGGTTACGGAGATAGGACCTGTAACAATTCTATGGGACTACACAATACACACTGACAGAACAATCAAGGCCAACCGCCCAGATATTGTTATTAAAGACCACAAAAAAAAAAACGTTGCCTCCTTATTGATATGGCAGTCCCTGCCGACTCCAATGTATCTTTGAAGATATTCAAAAGTTGTCAAAGTACAAGGACCTTGAAATAGAAATCGCGAAAATGTGGCATATGGGAACATCAACAATCCCTGTTGTAGTTGGAGCCCTAGGACTGGTTGGAAAAGACTCCAGTAGACTAATTGAAGGGATTCCTGGAAGTCCATGCCACAAGGAGATACAGAAAATTGTTCTGACAAGTACAGCCCACACCTTACGAAGGGCTTTATCTATGTAATCTTTTTCTTCTTTTTTTTTGTCAGTGGAAAGTGTCATGACGCCATTTCTAACCTTAGGTCCCTGGGCGGCACCCGGAAAGAAATGTGTAAACGCCAGAAAAAAAAGAAAATAAAAATAATAATAATAATAATAATAATAACTCAAATCCTTTACGTTTTTTATTTTAATTTTCTCAAGTATAGTAATCCTTAAGTTAATGATTAAGATCTTCACGATTCCTACAACTATGAAATGCCCATGCACATTCTTCTGTTGTTTCATTTAATATTTTAACTGAAAAACTTTATCAGAATACTGCAATAATAATCATAAATATGAATTCAGATTATTATCTAAAGAAGTAAGAAGCTATAAATGAAAATATTCAAAACTGACACAGTTTTCTTTTTCAGTGAAGCAGACGTTAAATACAAGAAAGTATTATCGCCTTCTCTTCATTTCTCTTTCATTCTTTATTTATTTATTTATTTATTTATTTATTCTTTCTTCTCCTAAAACCAAACAACGCCTTTGATATATTTCATACACCCGTTTAACCCCGTAGTCAAACGTGAATAGCTCATTTTTTTTTTTATCTGAGGGAAAGGCGGGGAGTAACATACCTGCAAATTAAAGAACTAAGGAATTATAACTTGATAATAATAATATTCCTTATCTATTGCGTTATTTTTATGCGTGTCTGGACAATTAGAAGTTGTTTTGACCGGTTCTTTTTTGTTTTCTTTTTATTCTTTTTTTTCATGGAAGGAGCAAGTGCACTTATTTTGTTTTTATTAGTAGTAAAGTATTGAGTAATGTTTCAATTAAATTCTTATTCCCCATGTGGGTAACTGTCTGTAGAATGAAGAAATCATAAAGAATATCTCAATTACAGATCGATCAAACGCCCTTTAAGGTCGAACCGAAATTAATTTCGAATTAGCGGTGATATTGACATCAAAGTCATGGAATAAATTGTCCATGGGTAATTTTCACCCGTTCTGTGAGCGGAACGGTTCATTTCGAGACCTTCTGTAAATTTCATAACGCCGATCACGATCGATATCAAATGCGGCTGATTTAATAGGATAATCCTATCATACGTGATGCGAAGTAATCCAAACTTGATTACCCATCACAGATTGGCAAAACCTAATGTATTTAAGGCTGGGTAAATAATGAGGACTACACTTCTTGAGACAAGAAAAGAAAGTTCTCCTCCATGCAATATTCTTCCTGAAAATGAATACATAAAGGAATATTTGATGAAAAACCTGGTCGAATAATGGCTATGTTTTCCAGCTATTGTTGCTATATCAAAACGGGAGCTGCTCAAGCCTCTATTTCCAGAATTGCTCTTTTGTTATTGACCAGTTCACCCAGTAATAGACCAGAGTGCCATTCATGATAGATGGTTAGTAAGCTAGGAGTGAACTGAGATCAAATATAAATCAAATATGGATTAGTATCCGACAAAATGATAGGATAGCAAACAAATAGGTAAACATGTTTCGCTTTTATTCAAGCTTCATCAGAGAACGAAATATAGAGGAGATAAATAAAATCTATTACTCTTAATTTTGCGTTGTTTGTTTTTCACTCAAACCGACCTTACGTGCATCTACCTTGTCAAGGAGAGCCTATATGCATAATTCATGTATGTATGTGTATTATACTTCTAATTTGTTTATGCAGGATTCGGATGATACTGTATATTCGTTTGTGTTTTTTTATTTGGATGTTCATACATACATACATACACACACACATACATATATATATATATATATATATATATATATATATATATATATATATATATATATATATATATATATGCATTATTTGCGTATTTAGGGCAGCAG
Source organism: Acanthosepion pharaonis (assembly GCA_903632075.3). Classification (NCBI taxonomy): domain Eukaryota; kingdom Metazoa; phylum Mollusca; class Cephalopoda; order Sepiida; family Sepiidae; genus Acanthosepion; species Acanthosepion pharaonis. The sequence continues at coordinate 4,135,212 of CAHIKZ030003692.1, forward strand.
TCCTTCTTTCATGCATATTTCAATGAATACGACAGACAAGATGCTTTTATTTAGTTATACAATTTCTCATGCAATCTATTTTTTTTTCTTTTCGGATGATAAATTATATAAAAACTGTCCGAATGTTCTTTTTATCCAAGATATTGCGTCCATGTTCAAATTTAATATTATTAAGTGTTTTTTTTTTTGTTTTTTTATTAATAAGGTTTCCATTGTTTTTAGCCTTTTTTCCATGTAGATGATGCTATTATATTAGTGTTACGAATAGTGCCCGGTAGGTCTTCATGAATATTTAAATGAGATCTAATTGAGCTATGATCAGAAACGTGTAGACTGCGTCTGCTTTTCAAACATGTTGTAGTGTGGCCTATATAAATATTTACGAATTTTCATTCATCATGGTTACAATTCCTTAATGGGCATTTAAATTCGTAAATAATATTTTCCCTATTTAATTTTGTTCTAGGAGGTGATTTATTATTCAATATTATGTCAATATCTTGACTGTGTTTTGAAAAATGAAAGCGTTTTATAAAACATAAATGCAACAAACTATTTCTTATTTGACAGTTAAAATATGTAATCCTTGAAAATGGCTAAATGTATAGCCGAAATCGCTTGGATAAAAAACATTCGGACAGCTTTTTATATAATTTATCATCTCAAAAAAAAAAAAAAAAAATTAGATCACATGAGAAATTGTATAAAAAAAACTAAATAAAAACACCTTTGTCTGTCATAATCAATGAAATATATATATATATATATATATATATATATATATATATATATATATATGTGTGTGTGTGTGCGTGTTTGTGCGTGTGCGCGTGTCTATTCATCTATTAGTCGTATTTAAAGAAATTCTAGGACTGTAATATGAATGTGCGAGGAGGTGGTAGGAAGTGAATATTATGGCAATAAAGAGGATCGTTACGGATTGAACCGAAATGTTTTCGTGTTTAAGAGAGCATTAACGCGGGAGTCTGTTCCACAATGTAGTAGAACTTCTGAAAATCTGTCTGAGTATAAATTAAAATTACAATTATGATTGGAACTTTTTCTAATACGGGGGATTTGACGGGGATTAGACTCCTTGGATGTAGCACGTCGGGTAAAGGTTCGAACTAGCAGAACTAAATAATGGAGCTCATTTAAACATTTGCCATAGAAATAGCGATAGGGGAGCGATTGGACTGCTACGTTGCCTCTTTGGAAAAGCATCTTTAGCACTGGAATGTATATATGAATTCCATGAAGTCTCTATTGTGCCAATAGGCGTAAGAAGCCTACAGCCTCGTTGTGAATGCAACTATTCATGATCACCGCATAAAACCCAGTGTTTGACCGTTGATGTTGAAACGATACTAGCAGCTTTTTATGATATTAAAATACAGTTTTTCCCCATTAAGATGTGAAGGCTTAGTAAGAAAAATAGATCGGTAGCAAGGCTCCGATCATCATTACATTTCATCTCTGCCACTTATCTTCTCTGACACTTATACCGGACAAGTTAAAAATAATATCAGCTCCAGCCCTAGAGGGCGTCCTCCAGACAGTACTTCACCTTCGGGAAGGTGTGGTGTTATTATCCAACGCCTGAGGCTTTCCCAAATGCAGAAGCGCTGAGTGTCCTTGAGCAGTGTTTGTATGCTTTCAGGTAATGCCACATTTAACTTCGACCTGATGTCAGGCTTTCGTAGCGATATGGGTGCGCTGATGAATATTAATATCATCTTTTATATGCCTCGTCTCTTAATTGTGTGGTGGATAAGGACTCTACGTAACTCACGAGTCCCATGTTTTACTAAGCAATGTTTGTGCCCTCTCCAACAGATCGAGATAGCAATTAGGGAGATATGATTAAATATAATTTAATGTTATAAAAGAAATTAGTCAGTATTATTATTGTTCAGGTAATAAACATTATAACAAAGCACAAATACTTATATACGCATTTTTATGTATTTATGGTTCCTTTTTATAACTTTTAATATCTGTTAACGTCCCTATGTAAAGGCCTGATATAAAATGAATATTATTACATGATGCAATATTTGAAATACGCTGTTTTGTTAGAAACAGAAGATTATCAAAAACAACGACTGTCGCAAAAGACGTTATGTTTCTTCTTGTAAGTCGTGGCTTTCTTAATTTTGATGAAAATGATGAAAAAGATTTTAAAGCAAACTTAAGAGCTACACAAAAATTCTTGCGAAAATTCGTATACAAATGTGATTCTAACTCTACTGATCTTATTAATTCATAAATTTAAAATTATGCATTAACTCATAGTTTTTTTTAATTAATAACTATTTGTGTTCAGTTGTTGACATTAATAGCTATCTGCTGATGTGTTAAAATTTTGGAATACCGCATTAATAAAAAATTAAATTTCATCTCTGCGCTCAGCCCTTTTGTTTTTAAGTTCCGTGAAATCAAATTCTACATTTCACGCTTGCTTTAGCTCAAAAAGCTGTTTCCCTGACAGAAAAAGGCACATTTTTTTCTTAGCAGGATCTCTCAACCTAGGTATGTTTTTTTGTTTTTTTATAATGTCATAGTTTAATCAAATATGAAACAGGGATGACAACTCAAATATGTATACCCAGTAAAAATAACGTTTACTTTAATGAGAGATAATGTCGTATGAAATTATTCTTTAAAAAAATGAATGTTTTTTTATGCTATGAAACTGAAGACGGCAGAGATTTTTAGAAGTTCTAATGAGACACGTGCTTTCTCTAAATAGGTAATTCAAAACTTCCTCTGTCGGGCTGGTCACCTGGGTCAGAGCGGTAACGGCACACTTTAGCTCAAAAAGAGGTTTTCCTGAAGGAAAAAAAACGTATGCTTGGCCACTTCCTGTCTCAATTCCAATGTTTTCCTTAGTAGGACTTCTTAGTATAGGCCGCTTTTAATAATTACACTGTTTAAGAAAACATAACACAGGTGTAGCAACACAAACACGTTTTACCACTAAAAATAACGTTTATAGTTTGGCTCACCTGACTACAGGCGGCGGTGCAATAGTTGAATAAGAGTAAGTTTTCTATTCTTCCTCTCGTCACTAAATTTGCGGCGTTAGCATCTTCAATTGATAAAACAGATATGAATATACAACCGTCAATGTTTTATGATTGTTTTCTGATATCAATATAATTTCTGGATCATCACAAAGCATGTGAAGTTGATGGATTTCCTGTAAAAGTCCTTAAGAATTCTCCTCCTGAATTCTCTTGTTCTCCATAAAATTTACACTAAACGCCTTGCTTCTTTATGGTTTCCTGCTTGTTGGAAATCCTCTTCCGTAGTTCCAGAACTCAGACGAAATATCTAATCCTTCTAACTATCGGCATCTTAGCCTTCTATCTCTTTGTGGTAATGTGTTATGGGCTCTATTCGACTCTGAAAAGGTTCAGCACCTCACGTCTCAGTGTTTTCTTCCGGATAAGGAATGTGGCTTTTGGTTCTAAAGATAAATCGGTGATCTATCAAGGATTATTTCTGAAACAGTCTATGAAGCTTTAGATAATAATGGCGAAGCTTGTGTTGTTGTTTTGGAAAACTCGAATGAATTTGATATACTGGTCTTCTTAACAAGTTGAAAGGTTATGGTATTTCTGGACGATTCTTTGAAGTGATTAAATCTTTAATATCAAATCGCGAAATGAATGTTGACTTGAACGGCCACTTTTCTAGATCTTTCTACATTAATGCAGGTGTCCTCAAGGCTCTATGATTGAAAGTAGTTTTTTCCCCAAATTTCACCAACTACCTTCATGATAACATCATTTATCAGCTCGGTACCTGCGTTGAGGGTACAACTTCTGACTCCAGACTTAGTAGTAAGTCAATTCGGTTCTATCAGGATATATTGGCAGATGTTCTAAAAAATGACCTGCTCTCTGGTGTTTATGGACGCAAGAAATGACTTGTTAATTTTAACGCCTCAAAAACGAAACTGCTCTCGAGGAATCGTCTGATAGAACACTTTCTGGCTTCCATCAGCTTGGCTAATGCTAACCTCCACGAGTTTGACTCATTGCGTCATTACGTTTTTTACTGAAATTGGAAAGAATATTTTGAATTAATTGCTAAGTCTGCTGCTAGGAAATTTAGTTCACTGTGGCTCGCTAGACATTCTTTCTCGCCCAAATCTATATTGCACATTTATAAGTCTAACTTTTTCTTGCCACATTTGGTCCAGTGGTCCTGCTATATATTTAGGGATCCTTGATAAAATCCGAAGAAGAATCTGGAACCACATTGGTCCTGACCTGGCATCTCACTTTTCCACCGTCGTAATATAGCTTCCCTGTGGCTCTTTCAAGAAATACTTTCTCCGTAATTGTTTTGATGAACTCTC
>CAHIKZ030003693.1:0-67909 GCA_903632075.3 Acanthosepion pharaonis
GAAGTTGGGATATGTAAGAAAAACTGTTAGTATAGAATTTATGGTTACATCTAGCCATTTCAACTGTAAAATGATGAGACCTAACTGCCAATCAAATACTGAGCTTAAATTCTTAAAGTTAAGGTATCAATGAGGAAAGTTCTTCAGAATAATTACCATAAAAATATTTATAGAAAAGGTACAAGGAAGCTATGTTACAATGGTGGGAAAATAACTGAAGCCCAGATGCCAGGAAAGGACCAATATCATTGCATATTCTTCTTTGGCTTTTATCATGAATCTCAAAAAACATAGCAAAAGTACTGGACCAGATGTGGCAAAAATAGTTAATGCACAAACAATTGGTAGAGTTATTAATTTGTATGATTCTGGTGAGAAAAATTTTCAAATTCTGCACAGTGAACCAACATTCTTAGCAGCAGATCAAGCAATTGATTCAATATAATCTTTTCACTTCATGTCAGCTGAAACATTAGCCAGAGAAAGTGCAATGATTCACTCCCCTGGGGGATAGCATTGGCCATGCTGATAGAAGACAAAAAAGGTTCTATAAGATAATTAAAAGAAAGTAGTTTTGTTTTGGAGGTGTTAAAATTAACAAGTCATTTCTTGCTCCAGTTAACAACAGATTTTAATTCATTTTGTAGATCAGCTGCCAATTTGATTTTATTGTCAACCAGACTTACTATTAACATTAGAGTAAATGGTTGTATCATCAGCATAAATACCAAATTGAGGACTGATGATATTGGGAAGATTGTTGAGGAAAATTAAAAACAAAGTACCATATATACTCATGGATAGGGTGCACCCTTAGTTTGGGGTTGTCAAAGTGGGTATTTGTGGTTGATTCACACATAGGCTGCTCTATAATCTGGGGAGTTACATGACCCTTTTTTAACGTAAATATAACTAATATTTGTTAAATATTTTGAAATATTCACCTTTTTTCTTAAAACTTTGCTTGCATATATTAAAACATAAAAAAGTGTTTCTTTATTTAGATATAGTTAATGAACTTTATCAGGACTGAAACCCCCAAATTCTTGTTTGTCAGCATCACTGTCAGACATTTTTTTCATTTGTTAATTTGTTTCTTCATCAGTTATGGTATGTTCATCTCCATCTTTGTTCTGTGTTTTTTTTGTGCTTGAACCAACCAAATCCTCATACATAACATCATCTTCAGTACTATCCATGGCATTGGAGATGTCACATTTTTTTGAAAGACTTGATAATTAGTTCCTCAGAGATACTGTCCCAGGTTTCCATTACCAATTCTACTACTAAGCTCAATCCAGGTCTTTGCAATGACCCAACTTTAGTCAATTACTTTTCACCAGATATCATTCAAGATGTCCACAATTTTCAAATATGTCTTGAAAGTCTTGTTTACTGAAACATCAAGTGATTGCAAAAAAGAGGTGCAACCACTGGTTGCCTTGTTTGGTATTCCTTCAACTTAGCCTTCATTCCTTCAACTTAGCCTTCATTCCTTCTAGGCTTCATTCCTTCAACTTAACCTTCATTCCTTCTAGCCTCATTCCTTCAACAGCCTTCCTTCAACTTAGCCTTAATTTCTTCTAGCCTTCATTCCTTCGAGTTAGGCTTCATTCCTTCAACTTAGTCTTCATTCTTTCTAGCCTCCATTCTTTCTAGCCTCCATTCCTTCTAGCCTTCATTCCTTTAACTTAGCCTTCATTCCTTCAACTTTGCCTTCATTCCTTCTAGCCTTCATTCCTTCAACTTAGCCTTCATTCTGTCCTGTGAGTATCAAATTTTCCAAACCCTCTTTCCTCATTATGTGACCTAGAAATTTCAACAGTCTCTTCCTGATGCTAAATATGTGTCATGTGGGCTCTCATTAATGTAAAAAGATCTAGAAGGGTGGCCATTCAAGACAATTTTCTTTTCACAATTTGATAAGAAAAATTGAATCAAATCAAAAATTTGTCCCATCATATCCAAACCTTTCAACTTGTGAAGATGACCAGTTTGCCAAACCCTGTCAAATAAATACCTTTGAGATATCTAAAGCAACAGCCTGAGCTTCACCATTATAATGAAGGTCATATTTGGTGAAATTGGATGTTTTCTTTTTAAATTAGTAAATTTTGTTTAATAGTTTAGTTTCAGTTCAGTTTATCTTCCTTAAAAAATATCTAAGATGTTTTTCTAAGAAATGATTACAGAAAAACAAAATCTTTCTAAACATGAATGAATTGTTTATCTTAATTCAATGATTGCTTTGAACCAGTTTCCTAATTTTTAATTGGCAAACATAGACAAACATATCTACAATAAAACCTAGTATCAAAAGGACATTTTTTTTCCATGACACTGCTATTATTTTAACAACCTTCACTCCTTGGCAATGTTTATTGTTTTAAAAAGTGATGAATAGAATTGTAATAAAGTCTAAACATATGATAAAAATGAATTGATACATTTTGTTCTTTAGAATTTACCACAAAAATATTAGACACTATTTATTAAATTGCTTATTTACAAGAATAATTTTATATTTATAACATTCTAAAAACTAATACTAATTACTATTAAAACTAATGCAATGCAATATTTATCAGTTACCAATTTATAAAGAAATAAATATGAAAGTAATTTTTTATTCATAAATTTATAAATATTTACTAACTTATTAAAATATGTGAACTAACTATAAGAAAAACCTTATTTAACATTTTAAAGATTGAATCATTTGGCAATTAGCTGATGTTTTGCCAACCATGCCAATAAATAATAGTGTAGATAAACAATCTAATAGTGTTCATTATTTTGGTTGACAAGTCTCAAGAAAACGAAAATGTATAAATTCACTTTCATATGTTTAGATTTTATCTAATTCTAAACAATAAACATTGCTGAAGAGTAAAGTTTAAATGTAGTTAAAATCAATGTCATGGGAAGAACAGTCCTTTTGATGCTCCATCATTTGCCTTTTTAATTTTATAAAATTTCAGCTGCTGTGATTTTTAGACTTTACTTTACCAAGTATTTAATTGCATAAATATTAACCAGAAGAGAATGTTATTTACATCACTGGATTCATTGTTCTCATTTCTTACTATTTGGAGTTCTTCAGGACTTTAAAGCTTCTGAAATGTTGAGGTAAATTCAAACAGGAATTGCTTTTCAGTAAGAAAAAAAAATTGAATGAGTAAAATGAATCTAATTTAAAAATTACCTTTTTTTTTTTATTTTGACTGTTTTCTAAATTCTTTACACATTTTTTTTTCTCTTACAGGTTAAAAAAGGAAAATGAATCACAAAGGGACTAGAGATAGTGATCCGTATTTTCAATTTAAGAACTGCTATATTGTTGTAGACCATGAATTAATATTAGAAGATCTTTGGTGTCAAGGAGGAAAGATCGTCAACCCAGAGAAAGTTTTTTTTGATGAAAGAGTATCTGCTGATGTTCAAATTGATTGTCAAGGCAGAATTATCTCCCCTGGATATATTGACGTACAAATAAACGGTAAAGTATTATTAATCAATAAAAATTGTAAATAACTGCTTTATTTAAAATTATTAATGTTCTTGAGGCTTAGAAAAAACATTATAACTAACTACTTAACATAGATATTAATATAATTTGCATCCACTATCATATCTATATAAATTCCATAAATATCTATGATTCTTTCTTAGGGAAGATAAAGGAATTTTTCCTATTGATTTTTCCATTGTTTTGAATCCAGCGTTCTTTGTCCAAAGTTGGCTGTCATCCGAGACTAAAATGCCAGTCTATAAGGGTATTTGTACGAAACAGAAATCAACAGTCTAGGTAGAATTTGAATTTGGATCGTTGATTCCATTTTCCATACTAATAGCTATTATTATATTACCCACACATCCATGATATTTATTAACCATGTAATTGGTACTATAATTAACGCAGAAAAAACGTCACATCGTAGCCAGATGTTTATCACTATAACACTGTTTAAATATTCTAATTTACAGGATAAAGCTATTTCTAATTCAACCAAATAACTGTTATTAAATCTTCCGCACCTAAAAAAGGGACATAACTCCAGCAATTGTTAATTACAGTTATTTCCCTTGTCTAGCGTGAACATTCGTTGGATATGATATGCAAGTAACGATAATTTAATAATAATTAATTTCAGTGTTAATTAGCATTTGAAAATAATTATAATATACAGTCTATAAACAGGAAGTAACTCGAGATCGACCTTTGTAATTAGTATTTCAGTGAGTCTTAAGGTTAGACTTTTGTTTCTGAGTAAATGGATGCTATAACTGTTTAGGGAATTATCTGATGGTTACATTAATTCCTGTCTAGAGAAAATATGCAAAAATCTAACTAAATGAATTTTAGCCAAAGAATTATAGAGTGTAGAAGACAAATAATTATAATAAAATTTATTATTTCTTAATATTTAAATAGTATAATAATAATAAATAAATAGTTAATAATAATTAAGTAGTGTAATAATACAGCTAAAAGTGGTGTAAGACAAGGATGTGTCTTCTCACCAAACGTATTCAGTCTGCACAGCAAGGTGATTCCAAAAGAATTAGAAGTCCTACCATAGTTATTGGTGACCACAATCTTAATAACATAAGATACGCAGCAAACAGTATTGATAGTAGATGGGAAACTACAAGAATTCCTGCAGAAGGTAGTGAAGGAAAGTGAGATAAGATGACTAAAAATAAATTGTAAGGAGACAGAATTCATGGAACAGCCCCGCAGGCAAATTACAAATTGAAGATATTAAAATCAAACAAATAAAATTTAAATATCTGGGAAATATTTTAACGAAGGATAGACTGTGTGATGGTGAAATGTGTGAAGCTGCATAGAGATAGTGAAAGATGCCTTCCATGATCTGAGCAAAGTATTAAGATACAGGAAAATTTCATTAGAAAGAAAGAAAAGAGTACTGCACTATTGCATAGTATTGGTCTTATATGACAGTGAATGCTGGACAATTTCCTCACAGATGTAGAAGAGCTTAGAAGCAATAGAAATTTGTTTCTACAGAAGGAAGCTGAGAATACCATGGGCTGAACGTGTGAGCAACATTTCTAGAGTTCTAGAGAAAATGTAAACAAAAATGACATATATTTAGCATCAGGAAGAGACTGTTGAAATTTCTAGGTCGCATAATGAGGAAAGAGGGTTTGGAAAATTTTATACTCACAGGACAGATTGAAGGTGCAAGAGAGACAAATAAAACAACACATAGCCTACCTGGCAAGTTTGTGTGAATGGATGGTGTAGCAGGGTTTGAGGGAGATGGCAAAGGACAGGAAATTGTAGAGAGCCATGATCGCCAACACCAAGTCAGAAATCAAAACTTTATTATCCATACCAGATTGTACTAATATAGACTTGTGAAATATTTCTCTGCCCTTACAAATAGAATTTACTGAATGTATATATATATATATATATATATATATATATATATGAAGAAGTGATTAAAATTAAAAATCCGTCACTTTAGAAATTGCTTTGTTTACATTAGGATATGAAACTGAGCCTATATGAAAGTTTTGAGAGCCTGAGAAAGATTTGTGCTTATAAGGCACTATTCAACATTACTTGATCATCAATGTGCTTTGGGCCGAGAAGGTCTAATGTATGTATGATCCACTGCCAAGGGAAACATGTTCAAATCCTGCCAGAAAGCATTTATTTTTCTTTAATAAAATTTCTTAAATATTCAGGTGGATAGATGAAAATAAAAAATATAACATTTAAGTAATAAACTATGTGAGATCACTAAATAAAAATCCATCACTTCTTTAGAAATTGCTTTGTTTACATTAGGATACAAAACTGAGCAGATATAAATGTTTTGAGAGCTTGAGAAAGATTTGTACTTATAAGGCACTATTCAACTTTGCTTGAAACACTTTGGGGCCAAGAAGGTCTAAAGTATGTCAAATCCTCTGCAAAGAGAGACATGTTTAAATCCTGCTAGAAAGCATTTATTTTCCTTTAATAAGATTTCTCAAACATTCAGGCTGGTAGGTGAAAATAAAAAAATATAACATTTAATAATAAAATATGGGAAATTACTAAATAAAAATCCATCACTTCTTTAGAAATTGCTTTGTTTGCATTAGGATATGAAACTGAGCAAATATGAAAGCTTTGAAAGCCTGAGAAAGATTTGTGTTTATATATTCAGTTTTGCTTGATCATTAACATGATCCGTGTCCAAGATGGTCTAAAGCATGTTACGTCTAATGATGGTTTCTCTAGTAATGGGGGATGCAGGTTCAAATCCTGCCAGAAAGTGCATATTTTTCTTTCTTGAGATTTTTTGAATATTAAGACCATAAAATAAATAAATATACAATTTAATAAATAAACAGGACATTTACTCAAATATGGGTATCCACTAAAATAATGAATAAGAGTATCCAAAACAAAAGTGAAAATGATGAAACAAAGTAGATAATTTATAAACAACATGTTTTACCAAAAGCATCTGCTCTCTTTGGCTTCCTCAGGTCAGAATGAAAAAAAAAAAATGCTCTCTTGGGTTTGGACATTGCAGGGTGATAAGGTAATCTAATTTGATTTCTGGTCCCCACTTATCCACAGAGATCCCAAGGTATTTTTACTCACATGCAGTTTTGTCTTTCTTTCATTCTAACTTAAGGAAGCCAAAGAGAGCAGATGCTTTTGGTAAAACATGTTGTTTATAAATTATCTACTTTGTTTTATCTTTATATATATAGTAAAGGTAACAAATCCATTAATATATAATCCAAGTGGATTAAAACTGATCCACAAAAAGAACTCAATGTATTTATTATTACAGAGCAAATAATTAAACAATAAAATCCAAAATAACCTCATATGATGAATAGTCTATTTTGGCAGATGAAAACATTGGTTGTCTGTCTCATCAACCCCAGTGGTAGGATATGTGGACTCCACACTGGGGTTGATGAGACAGATGACCAGTGTTTTAATTTGCCGAAATAGGCTATTCGCCATATGAGGTGATTTTGGATTTTATTGTTTATTAAATATAATGTAAATATTGTGATGTATTTTTTTAGTAAATCTTTCATGGGGGATATGAGTTATAAACAATGCAAGATTGCAACATTGTTACTATTGTTCATATTTATCCAGAATAAATAAAATGTTTTTACTTTCCTAAGTTGCTTAGTTTATATAGATATAGAATAAAACAAATATAAAATTTTATTGATTTTTGACCTGTAGAAAATGCAACTGCCACTAAAACTAATTTTTTTAGCTACCTTGAATTATTTCCTTTGGTTAATTAAAGAGAGGAAATCCAACATTGACCAATGCCAGGATGCATACCACAGTGCTGAGGATATCCAAGTTGTTGAATCAAACGTTGGGACGTAACTCAAATTGCCAAAAATCAAATTTCTACCAGCATCCAACTCAAAGGGTGTGATGTATGCTCGATCACATCATAAGCAAAACACTACAGAAAGAACTGGGGAAAAAAGAAATATCACAAACGATTGAATGAAAGTAGTCAAATCATCTACAGGGTTTGTAAGGGAATCTACAGTGTGAAAGAGAAAAATGATAAGTCACCGGTCAAAAAGAATAGTCTCCTTGACCGACGTGGATGGGTACCATTATCAGTAGCAATTGGCTGCTCCATCTGCATTTCGTTTCTGCTACAATATAGCACAAGTTTAAATTTAAATTAAAGGAAGTTCTATGCATACATGGACAGAAAAATGTCAACACAAGCCTTCTTGGCACTTGCTTTCTTAGGGAGGTTTCAGGTCAGGTGTGAGAGGTCAACAGAAGTCCCTTTTTCAAACCAGAGGGAAAGGCTCAGTGACACTTTGGTACATATATGTATGTATATATGTACCCCCCCCCTCACACACACATGGCTATGAATAAATTTCAAGTAATGTCATTGCTTGATCCATCCTCAAATATGGTCAATGCAAATGTGGCGTTTTAGTCTTAGGGTTTTAAATTGTCTTGTGCAGATGTGGCAACAATGAATGTCTTTTGCGGTAGTTTTTATATAAATGTTACAGAATGTGAAATGAATGTCTCCTCTGTGTGTGTGTGTTGTCTTTGATGATTTTTGAGATCTGCCATACATTCATTACATGTTAGGTTATGTTCTGTGATAATATTTTCAGGGAAATTAATATCAATGCCTTTAATATGTTTCTTGAGTTTTTTATGTGCAACATGATTCTGTTCAAAGTCCCTCTTACCATTGTGTACTAATTTCCTCCACGATGAACAATCGAGAGTGAGGTTTTCAGTCATTTTGCATAATGTTAGCCTTCTTCCATGTGTTCTTAATGCAATCTTCATATCTAAATTTCAGATTGTCTTCTTCTTTCAGCTAATTCATTGAATAGAAACCACTTAAAGATCCTATTGTCCTTCATCCTAACTATATGACCACTTCAGCTGGTGCTGAAGTGCCATTTACCCTCTACTGGTAGATTGATAGCATTCGCAAACATCAATGTTACTCACATACATTTACCACCAGATACCCAATAAACAGTGGAGACAGTGAAATTGCTTCAGCATTTTCACATGCTTCCAGTAAGCAACTCACATCTCATATGGATATAACAATGAAGACAAAGCACAAATATTGTAGACATTGAACATTGTCTCAATTGAAATTCCATGCTGCTACCAAAGATGTCCATCCTGTTTTCTGACACAATACACTGCATGCCATCAAGAAGGAATCTCTAAGATGCTGCATATCATTCTTGGAGTGAGCAACAAGATCATGATCATCGGCATATAGGAAATTGTGTATTAGTGATGACAAAAGACTTGTTATGGCAGAAAACAGTCTTATATTCAACATTTTAATCATTGTTTGATATTTGATTTTGACGTCATGTGAGCATGCTTTAATTGCCATCAAGAAAGCCAAAGTGTAATGCAAACTGAGTTGGTCCTTATATATGTCATTTCTTTACATCAGTTTCAGCTAAAATTGGATCAGATATATTACCTCCTACACTGACAAATAATTTCATTCCATCATGGAAATGTCTAAAAACAGCGACAAACTTATCAGGATGTCCAAGTTTCTTCAGAATCATCTATAAAACATTTCTGTTGAAAGTATCCAAAAGTCTTTGTTAGGTCAATGAAGATTTGATACATGTCTGTCTTTTGTTCAATGCATGCAATTGCCTTACAGAAAAGTTAATATCTGCTGTTCCCTTGCCATGCCATGATTCAGGAAGAACTTCATCATTGATGATGTCGACAATACATAACACTTTGTCAAAGACAGAGAGAAGGGATATCCCATGGTATTTTCTTTGATCATCCTTGCATTGGTAATATCAACAATTGTACTTTCATTTATAGTGAACAGCACCCACTACATCTTTCCAACCATATGGTACACTTTTTTCTATCCAAATCACTTGTATTAGAAGTTGAACCAGATTTTCACTTGTACATTTCAAGATCTCAGCAAAGATAGCATCCATGTCAGGTGATTTACCATTATTCAGCTTTTTCATACCATTTTCAACTTCCTCAAGGGAAACAGTTTCTTCCATACATTCTTTGGTGGAATTGAATTAATAAACTCATCATTAATACAAGAAGGCCTATTGAAAAATTTGTTAAAGTGTTCTCACCACCTGATAAGAATGTCATTTGGATCTCTGAGTAACTCTTTGCTATCAAGACATTGTAAATAAGCTACCAGAGTGGGCAATGGCCTGTAAATCACCAATATTAAGTTATACAGAAGTTTTGTATTGTTGGAATTGAAAGCAGATTGAATAACATGTGCTTTATTTCTCCACCAAACGACTTGTATGTTGGACAGCCTTATGCTATACTTTACACTTCACCTCCCTGTAGAAGATTTCATTCTTACTCATTTCTGGCCTTCCTCTAAGCAATCTCATTAGAACTATATTCTTTTCATTTAATAACATCTGAAATCAATCATCATTTTCCTTGAAAAACCAGTCTTGGATTTTTTTTTTTTTCCTCTAAACCTAGAACATCTTTGAAGATGACATAAACAGATAATTTGAATTGTTTCCAAGAATCATTGCATTGAATGTTATCGATTTTCTTTACCAGTTCCACCTTAATGTCATCCTCTTTCAGAAAAGCTACATTCAATTTCTTCCGAATCATGACACCCTTGGTTCTTTCTTTTTTATAAAAACCTTCACTTTTGGCCAAACAAGATGATGGTCAGTCTAGCGTTCAGCACCCCGCAAAATGCAGACATTACACGCATCTATCGGCCTGAGTATTTGTGTAATCTTGTTAGAAAATAATAGGAAAGACTACAAAATGCTTTTCCCTTCCTCCCACACAAATGCATGCTGCAATTGTTTCCTAGCCAATAAAATAGTCAGGTTCCTGGTTTCATCTGATGCAATCTCGGTTTGTCTTGTCTTGAAATCAGGATGCTACGTTTGTTTGTCCGAACTTGCTTTTGTGTGTTGATGCCAATTCTTAGTTTGTGAACTTTTTACCATATTACTGTTGCTTTGCCTTATTACTGTTAATTTGCCTTACATATATTGTTTGCTTGCTTTATATTATTTTTTTTTTTGCCCTGTTCTTTTTTTTGTTATTGTTTATTACAAACTTTACCAATTCTGTTTGTTGGACAGTTCTGTTACTTATTTTGCATTTGACCATCGCTACTCATGCCACAATGAATATTGAAATGATTTCTTGCATTTTTAGGTGCACAAGGGGTAGATTTCTCCCTTGAAACAGAAAATGTGGAAGATGGAATTAATATAGTTGCAAAAAAATTACTTGAACATGGTGTCACCTCATTTTGCCCAACAATTGTCTCATCCCCCAAAAATAAGTATGAACAGGTAATTTACTAAAAGTTCATAATTTATATCACTTTTGGTTGATCATGTATTTAACTAACAAATTGTTGGTGATTTTTGTTAATGTCATGAGAATGATAGCAATAAACATGGAAATATTAACCAAATCAAGGAGACTTGATTGTTAATCAAATATGGATTAGCTACAAGTATGTTTTTCATAGTTGCTTTCATCCTTTCTAGATGTAGATAATGTTATGTGGATGATGGCAATAAATATGGAAATATTAACCGAATCAAGGAGACTTGATTGTTAATCAAATATTGATTAGCTACAAGGATGTTTTTTATAGTTGCTTTCATCCTTTCTAGATGTAGATAATGTTATAAGGATGATGGCATTAAACATGGAAATATTAACCAAATCAAGGCGACTTGATTGTTAATCAAATATTGATTAGCTACAAGGATGTTTTTTCATAGTTGCTTTCATCCTTTCTAGATGTAGATAATGTTATGAGGATGATGGCATTAAACATGGAAATATTAACCAAATCAAGGCGACTTGATTGTTAATCAAATATTGATTAGCTACAAGGATGTTTTTCATAGTTGCTTTCATCCTTTCTAGATGTAGATAATGTTATGAGGATGATGGCATTAAACATGGAAATATTAACCAAATCAAGGAGACTTGATTGTTAATCAAATATTGATTAGCTACAAGGATGTTTTTCATAGTTGCTTTCATCCTTTCTAGATGTAGATAATGTTATGAGGATGATGGCATTAAACATGGAAATATTAACCAAATCAAGGAGACTTGATTGTTAATCAAATATTGATTAGCTACAAGGATGTTTTTCATAGTTGCTTTCATCCTTTCTAGATGTAGATAATGTTATGAGGATGATGGCAATAAACATGGAAATATTAACCAAATCAAGGAGACTTCATTGTTAATGAAATATTGATTAGCTACAAGGATGTTTTTCATAGTTGCTTTCATCCTTTCTAGATTTAGATAACGTTATGAGGATGATGGCATTAAACATGGAAATATTAACCAAATCAAGGAGACTTGATTATTAATCAAATATTGATTAGCTACAAGGATGTTTTTTATAGTTGCTTTCATCCTTTCTAGATGTAGATAATGTTATGGGGATGATGGCATTAAACATGGAAATATTAACCAAATCAAGGAGACTTGATTGTTAATCAAATATTGATTAGCTACAAGGATGTTTTTTATAGTTGCTTTCATCCTTTCTAGATGTAGATAATGTTATGAGGATGATGGCATTAAACATGGAAATATTAACCAAATCAAGGAGATTTGATTGTTAATCAAATATTGATTAGCTACAAGGATATTTTTCATAGTTGCTTTCATCCTTTCTAGATGTAGATAATGTTATGAGGATGATGGCATTAAACATGGAAATATTAACCAAATCAAGGAGACTTGATTGTTAATCAAATATTGATTAGCTACAAGGATGTTTTTTATAGTTGCTTTCATCCTTTCTAGATGTAGATAATGTTATGTGGATGATGGCATTAAATATGGAAATATTAACCAAATCAAGGAGACTTGATTGTTAATCAAATATTGATTAGCTACAAGGATGTTTTTATAGTTTTGCTTTCATCCTTTCTAGATGTAGATAATGTTATGAGGATGATGGCAATAAAATGGAAATATTAATTCAAATCAAGGAACATGGAAATATTAACCAATGTTTTTCAAGGAGACTTGATTGATTGTTAATCAAATATTGATTAGCTACAAGGATGTTTTTCATAGTTGCTTTCATCCTTTCTAGATGGAGATAATGTTATGAGGATGATGGCAACCAAAAACATTGGAAATATTAACCAAATCAAGAAGACTTGATTGTTAATCAAATATTGATTAGCTACAAGGATGTTTTCATAGTTGCTTTCATCCTTTCTAGATGTAGATAATGTTATGAGGATGATGGCATTAAACATGGAAATATTAACCAAATCAAGGAGACTTGATTGTTAATCAAATATTGATTAGCTACAAGGATGTTTTTATAATTGCTTTCATCCTTTCTAGATGTAGATAATGTTATGAGGATGATGGCATTAAACATGGAAATATTAATTAACCAAATCAAGGAGACTTGATTGTTAATCAAATATTGATTAGCTACAAGGATGTTTTTCATAGTTGCTTTCATCCTTTCTAGATGTAGATAATGTTATGAGGGATGATGGCAATAAACATGGAAATATTAACCAAATCAAGGAGACTTCATTGTTAATGATAAAAGGATGATTGATTAGCAAACAAGGATGTTTTTCATTAGTTGCTTTCATCCTTTCTAGATTTAGATAACGTTATGAGGATGATGGCATTAAACATGGAAATATTAACCAAATCAAGGAGACTTGATTGTTAATCAAATATTGATAAGCTACAAGGATGTTTTTTTATAGTTTCTTTCATCCTTTCTAGATTAAAGATAATTTTATGAGGATGATGGCATTAAACATTAGAAATATGTTTTAACTTTCAAATCAAGGAGACTCCATTGTTAATCAAATATTGATTAGCTTCATTGTTATTGATAAGGATGATGTTTTTCATAGTTGCTTTCATCCTTTCTAGATGTAGATAATGTTATGAGGATGATGGCATTAAACATGGAAATATTAACCAAATCAAGGAGACTTGATTGTTAATTAAATATTGAATAGATACAAGGATGTTTTTCATAGTTGCTTTCATCCTTTCTAGATGTAGATAATATTATGAGGATGATGGCAATAAACATGGAAATATTAACCAAATCAAGGAATCTTGATTGTTAATCAAATATTGATTAGCTACAAGGATGTTTTTTATAGTTGCTTTCATCCTTTCTAGAAGTAGGTAGTATTTCCATGTTTATTGCAATCATGGCTTTAGATCTTTCATAGCTGAATGTCTTCTTTCAGCAAAGAATTCACTTAGCAATAAGGAAGGCTATTTTTGAAGAATATGGTTCTGGATGTTCTGATATTTTTTGTAATGGATGAAATTCTTAAATCTGCAAAAGCTGGAAAGCTACATAATCAGACATATATCAAAGCTGACTGAGATAAAAGTAATAGTTATTTATCTTTATTACCATTAATTGTATCATAAGACTCCTGCTGAATTCAGATCTGCCTGCAAAACTTTTGCAAAAATGGGCTGGAGATTCAATGTTCAGCTATACACAGTCAGTCCAAGCAAGAATTTACAATGAGAGACTTCAACAAAGAAAGATTTGAAACTATCCCATTTAACATGTTTTTTTCCATGAATTCTGTAAAATAATCATGATCCTTAACAGAAGTAAATCATTTGTGCTTAATATTCAGTTTTTTTTAGTAATTAGTCTATATAATCAAATATTCAATTAAAACTTGCTATGCAATCGTTAGATAATTATGGTGTAAAAAAAGGAATTGTCAGTGGTCATGGATGAAAACATTACTGATAGAATAAGGTTATTATATATTATTATTGATAGAATAGGGTTATTATCTATTATTATTGCTAGAATAGGGTTATATAGTATTGATAGAATAGGCTTATTATTATTATTGATAGAATAGGGTTATTATATATTATTATTGATAGAATAGGGTTATTATATATTGTTATTGATAGAATAGGGTTATTATATATTATTATTGATAGAATAGTGTTATATATTATTATTGATAGAATAGGCTTATTATATATTATTATTGATAGAATAGGGTTATTATATATTATTATTGATAGAGTAGGGTTATTATATGCATAATGTAAATGCATTGCTAAAAGAAAAATTACTAGAAAGATATTAAGAATGATAATGATGAAAATGATTGACAATAGTAATTGAAAATGCATTGAGTGATTCCTTTATATGATTAACTGGATAGTTTGTCTATTTTCCAGTGAAATTACGTGGTTGCTTCCCCTTGTTCAGTGTACGCGTAGAAATTTATGTAGGAATGTAATTCATTCATTAAGTGGAGTTAATTTGATTTTTTTCCCAGTGAAATTACATCGAAGAGTTTTGTTAGTTTTTATGTTTCTTTGTAGCATGTTATTTTACAGTTAAAAATAATATTAAATTTTGTAAATTATTACTGAAAATTTAGAAAAGTTCTAAAATCAGCTCAAATTTCCTCCTTGAATGTCATTATTTCGATGATCAGACACAAGAATACAGATTTTGTAAATTGAATGAAGTTGAGATATTAATCTCCACTTCTCAATAAAAATAGTTTTCATTAAAAATAGATGAGTAAATATTCTATAGTAAAAGTGTTTAATAGTGTAATATTTAAATAAACAACAATTGGAGAATTGTGAATTATAAGAAATGCATTTGCTGTTAATGAGTTTTGTTATTAAAATTAATTATAAGCTGATACTGTCTCATACTCAGAGATCATCATACAATTAATTATCCTAAATTTTGGATAGGAATATAAATGTTTGTGAAATAATGTAAATGAAATCAGATTGTAAGATTTAAGTCACATCAACACTCCTTAATTTTCTCCTTGTTTAGTGTATGGATGGAAATTTATGTAATAATGTAATTCATTTATTGAGTGGAGTTTAGATTAAATTAAGCAATGTATGTAGTTAAGTGAGATAAATGGCATTGGCAGTTATTGTGAGTATGGGGACTGGAGGATATTAAATTTTCATCAAGATGGAATTTCAAACAAATATCATTTCTTCATTTGAAAATAAATCTGATTAAAGTTTGAAAAATTTCTGTTAAATTTCAGAAATTTCCCTGATTTTTTTCACTCTTTTATACATATTGAATATAGAAATATTATAGAAAAAGATGAAAGCATCCTTGCTAATCAGTATTTGATTAACAATCAAGTTTCCTTCATTTCACTAACAAAGGTGATGGGCATAAATATTATTTGCATGTCATTTATTTAGAGTTTAATTTAACTTTTCTATGACTTAACTTTTTATTTTACCATCAGATATTACCAAGGATGAAAAAATGTGAAGGTAGTCAAAATGGTGCAGGTGTTCTTGGTAAGTACATTTTTAATTTTTAATTTCTTCATTATTCATATACTAAGGTGTTCAGTGTTTTAATTCCATGGGGCTTCTATTTAGTTTGGTCATCAATGATGTTTTGTAATTATTTTATGGTAATCAGCTTTATCCAAAATTAAATATATATTAGCTTTGTCGGCTCATCTGATGACAATGTTAGAATCATTTTTTAGTTCTTTTGTGGTGATTTTTAGTTTACCTGTTAGGAAAAGAAAACACTTGTTTGAACACATGAAAAATTAAATAAAAAGCTTAATTGCAGTACCTTGTCTGCCGTCTTTTATGAAACATGTATAAATGAGGAATTTTTGCCTAAATACTTTATATATATATATATATATATATATATATATATATATATATATATATATGGTGAACTCTTACATTGTATTCAACAGATGAGGGTCAGCAACTCAGTTCCTAGGAAGTGACAACCAGACACCAGCACATGAGATTTGATTATAGTGGTGAAGGCTTTGTGCAATCACATTTTTTGAAGGGCTGAATACAGAGACCTGGTGCACTATGTGCCACAAGGTCTCCAAACAACCTTCCGCCGGTTTTGAATTCAGAGTTGTCCTTCTCCTAGATCAGTTGCCATCCAAGGCTATAGAACCCGGTCTGTCCTACTATTCACCCATAACTGGGTGGGGGGAGAGAAGAAGAGAATTCATACCTTTTCCAAGGGTATTAGCACATAAGTGAATGTAATGGACTTGACTGGAATTTGAACTCGGTTCTCCAATTCCTCAATCCAAGCCACTATTTAGGAATATTATTTATAAATAAAAGATAACAGAAAATGGCAACATTGCTTACATCCCTTGACTGATGTCACTCAGTTGTGTGCCATGCATGATACATGCTTAGGTGATCATGTATCTTTCGATACATGACTGACGAGGCTGATTTCTTCCTGTAGTAGGTTGCCATTTTTTTCTGCAGTAGACCAGTTGCCATCCAAGGTTATAGAACCCAGTCTGTCCTGCTATTTATCCATAGCTGGAGGGAGAAGAAGAGGATTCATATCTTTTACAAGGGTATTAGCACATAAGTGAATGTAATGGGTTTGACTGGAATTTGAACTCAGCTCTCCAAGTCCTCAATCCGAGCCTTTAACCAGTACTCCTCTGTGCCTCTTATATATATATATATATATATATATGTATGTATGTATATATATATATATATATGTATGTATATATATATATATATATATATATATATATATATGTATGTATATATATATATATATATATATATATATATATATATGCTTAGAATATTGCTGTCATACCCTGTCTGGTGCTCCTGCTATATATTTAGAAATCCTTGATAAAATCCAAAGAAATATCAGCAATATTATTGATCTTGATCTGGCAGCTCAGCTTCAATCACTTTCCCACAGCCATTAGGTTGTCTCTCTCTGTCTTTTCTATAAATACTTTCATGATAATTATGTGAATGAGCTCTTCGCTCTGGTACCTAGACTTTATGAATTTAAGCGCAGTACTAGACTGGCAACTAGGTCTCATTACTTTACAGTTGAGATGGCTCAATAGATGTAACTGTAAGTTCTAGGAAAACAACAATTTCTTTTCTCACATGTCTTGCTTGTGAAACTCTCTTCTGGATCCATGCTTTCCAGTCAACTTCAAAAAGTTAAATACAATGTCAATCATTATCTGCTGCCTTCCTGCTACTCTTCTTTTCTTCCACTCCTTAGTAATATTTCCATTTTTATTTCTTCCTCACCCAGTAACCCCTTGTGTCTTAGTGACTTTACTACCTTGCTTGGGGTGCACTCAATTAAATATATATATATATATATATATATATATATATATATATATATATATAAAACACTCCCTTTCATGTGTTGAGTACTTTTGGAAGAAAGGGTATTGAGCCCTCTGGTAGCCAGTAATGCATATGTCTTGTATATAATGTGTTAAAAATTCCCTTTCTTCCTGATGACCTTGGGGTTAAAGTTTCCAACTGATGTCAAATTAGTCATGTTTTGATCCCAGTTTGAAGCAATCACATGTCTAATCACACTGATGTGCTGTGATACAGTGAAACAGTCTGTTTGTGAATAACATATATATATATATATATATATATGTAACCAAATATATGGATATAGATCCGACAGTATGAAGAAAAATATACGGAAAAAACAAACAAAAATCCTTATATACAATTATGCTGTTTTAATGTTAATATAATGTCAACGTTGGACGTTTCGGTCTAATAAACCATCTTCAGGACATATTCATAAAATATAATTAACATTATCAATTCAACATGACAAAGACGATGGACATAAGAACAAGACTTATCCAAACAGATAACTGAAAGTTTTATAAGATCAGCATTCCTTTTATCTGTTTGGATAAGTCCCACCAAAATAACTGCCAGAATGGACTACCCACAATGTACCACTGACCTGTATATATAAATAGCTGAGAAAAAAACCAACACTTGCAGCTTGACGATTGTGTCTAGCATCAAACAGCCTGTTGCCTTTGAGTGTTGACTTCAATGTTCATTAATAAATGTGCACACACTTATAATAATAATGTAACTGAGAAAATATGAAAAACATAAATTTATCATAATTTACACACATTAGCAGATCTGTCTTGAATGCTTTTTATTTAGTAGTTAACCATAAATATAATATTTAATAAATTAAAATTTAAAGTGACTTATGTTACTTTAACTTTTCTTAATTTATTGAATATATATATATATATACATATATATATATATATATTGTGGAGTGAGTGGCCATGGTTAAATGTATAGTAAATAATAGAAATGTGCAACAAACAGAATTGGCAAAGTTTGCAATAAGCAATTACAAGAAAAAGAAAAGAACAGGGCAAATTAACAGTAATAAGGCAAAGCAACAGTAATATGGCAAAAAGTTCACAAACTAAGAATTGGCATCAACATACAAAAGCAAGTTTGGACAAACGAACACAGCATTCTGATTTCAAGACAAGACAGACCGAGATTGCGTCCAATGAAACCAGGAAACAGCCTATTTTATTGGCTAGGAAGAAATCCCAGCATGCATTTGTGTGCTTCTACCTATAAATTGATGAGGGAGGTGTTTTGCAGTCATTCAATGGTGAAATTAAACCAACATACATTTTTATAATGCAGCGACAAATTTATGCATTTCATTGGATTTTTCAAATTTTACATTATTAGACATGCTATAGAAACCCTAAGAAACATGATGTGGTAATTAAAATTTTATAATTATAAAATGTCTGCAGTTTATTTGTTGATATAAGGGGAAATATTGAGTAGATTTGAAAAAAAACAATATATATTGTTACAACTGAAACATCATCAATGTGACAATAAAGATGAGATCAACAGTTTGAACAATGTAAATAGTACAAATAAGTTTTTTTTTTAAAACCTTTCTTCTTGCAGGTGTTCATTTAGAAGGACCATTTATCAGTGAAGAGAAGAAAGGTGCTCATCTCAAAGAACATTTACAGACATTTTCAGGTGGTTTTCAAGACATTCTGAATGTGTATAGAACTATTGATGACACTGCTATTGTAACATTGGCACCAGAATTAAAGAACTCAGGAGAAATCATAAAAGAGTTTGTCAGAAGAAACATTACTGTTTCATTGGGTAAGTTACTTTACTATTTGTTTCCCATGAAGAATTATAAAAAAGAAAAATGATCTTTTCACAATTTAACAAGCATAGCTGTAAAAAAAACTGGAAAAAAATAAATAGTTTATCATTTTTGTTGTTAATTCTTAAGGAAAAAAAGATGTTTGCAAATGGTGTTTCAAAAGGATACTTACTCTCTTGACAGCACATTTACTATATATGGCCACCATGATTCTATTGTTTCAAAAGCTATTTTTAGAATTTAAATAAAACCCAAACATATGAAACTGGATTTATGTGAATTTTTGTTGTCATTTCTCAAGAACAAAGAGAATTAAACTTTTTTTAAAATTTTATTAGATTGTTTAATTATCATTTTAAGAAGCATTTAATGAATTTAATTTAACCTTTAACACTCTGCTTTATTAAAATTACTTCCCTTTCCATTGCATTCTTTTTCAAGTCCTCTCAAGTGCAGTATCCTTGTTAATTTCATTCAAAGTTGTTTTTTGTTGCCATAGCTGGATGTGACAACACAACTATGAAAATCATATACATTATTGTTCAGGGATCAGTGTCATTTTCAGTGTCAGATAAACTTTTTGTACAACAAATGAAGTCACATACAGTGTGATAAAAGTTAAATTATTCATTTTTATTTTAATTTTATTTGTTTACCTGTTAATTTATATTTTTGAAAGATTAAATTATTTGCTATCTGTTAATTAAATCTGTATGAATTTCTGGGATGAGGAATTATTATTTATGTTATATGCATATGGACTAGTGTCCTCATCTTTTTGCTGTTATCACAACATTTCAACCATTATACCTTCTAGCCTTCATCATGTATATGTTGATCCAGATAACCTTCAGGCAGTTTTGAACTGAACCCTTTATTTAATCTATGGGAGTAGATTGTTCTTGTTTGTCCATGTCCAGGGATAGCTTGTCTAGTTCTTAGTTAGTACTGTTCAGTTGTTGCACTACTTGTTTCCACTAAGTCCAGGTACACACTGCCTAGCCCAGGGATTGAACTTATAATTACAATATTGTTAAATGCTTTATTTTACTAGTCTAAGGGACAATTCTGTGTGGAAAACTTGGAGCCTTAAACCTAACCTGCTTTCTGATGACTGATTCTTGACTGCACTCACTGAAGCTTCTCTTTTATTACGGCTTCTGCAGACCTGCTGTAATTTCTCTGTTTTTATTAAAGGCTCCCATATCCTATTTATTTTTATCCTAGGCCTACTAAGGTGGTTCTCATATCCTAGCATATGCACAGATTCTTTCAGATGTCTTACTCTCCAGTGTTTTTTCTTGTTCAGTATATTCACTTCATTCCACAGGTGTTAATGACTATTCTTTTCTCTCCATACATGATCAGCCATGTCTGAGTTCAGTGTCTCTCCTCTCATTACAGCTTTTTGATGTTCCTCCAACCTTACTTTTAGGACATGGCTATTTTCACATTTATATTCTCTGCTACAACTGCAAGGTATGGTGTACACACAGTTCTTGGTCATGTTCCCCTGTATTAGGCATTACTCAGCAGAGCTTTTTGTATAGAGTGGAGCTCCTTCTGAATATTGTCTCTATGTTGTATGGACCACAATGGCATGACTAGTAGCAAGTTTAATAATTTTGATGGCAGCTTAACCATGAAACAGTTTAAGAGTTATCTCTGGATTGTGTTTACTCCTCTCTACTATCCTACAAAAGGAAATAAAATCACAAAATATAATTTTCTGTTAATACAAGAATAATGATTTTTTTTTTGTATTCCCAGTTGGTTGTTTTGTTCTGAATAAAACAGAATATTTTGGACTTGAAATAACCTCTGGTTATTTGATGTGTTTATATATTTTTCAGAATATTTTAATATTAATAAAACATTTGTTTAGATTTACAGGATGTTAATTTGATTTTTTTTCTTTTTATAACTGTTAAAATGTTTATGTATAGATGGAAATTCTGAAATTGATGAACATTTATTTATATGTGACCTTTTCATTTTTTTATGAAAAAAAAAAACTATCTTTTCTGACACCCCACAAATGTTTTTTTAAATTTTTTTAGTATTTGCAAGTTGTGAATTTTTATAACTTTTCTTAGGAAACTACTCCTATACCTTTCCTATTGTCTTTGTTACAGTTTTGAATCCAGAATTATCCTCCTCCTACTAGACTTGTTTCTCTACCAAAACTAAAGATCCCAGTCTGCCCTGTTATTTAAAAGGATATGAATCCAGAATTATTCTTCTCCTAGAATGATTGCCCTAACAAGGCTTTAGAGCTAAGTCTACCCTGCTTTTGTGCACCAGTTTTGAAACATTTTTCCCCTCTTAATTGGTTATATTGATATTGTTGAATAAGTTTCTTTCTAGAAAAAAAAATGGGATATGCAAGATGTGTAATGGATAGCACCTCGGAATGAGAAATTGTGGAGTAGAGTTCAAATTCCAATTGACTTTGCAAACATTTACTTGTACACAAATACCCTTGGGAAAGGCATGAACCCATCTATTCTTCCTTCATCTATGGGTTAAATAGTATGACTTGTATATGGAAAAATCATTGCACTAATAATGTTTGGAGATGATATTAAAAAAAAAAATTTTTTACAATCCTGAAAATGTTTCCACTTTAAATAATCCACTAAAGGTTAATCTGTAAAAAGCAGGAAAATAAATTCTTTTTTTTTTTAAGAGCCAGATCAAGCCAAAAATAGAATACTGTTGCCATATATGGGCAGAAGCTAAGCATTTTTCATTTTTCAGTCTCAGTAGATTCCAGATGCATCTCTGCGGCCTTGTGGGTGATGAATTTTTCTCTGCCCAAGAACCCCTTTCTCACAGAAGAAATGTTGCTAGCCTCTCAGTGTTCTATTACTATTTCCATGGCAAGTGTTCAGATGAATGACATTCCTTAGTTTCACCAGTTCTAACCTTCACATCTAAGACTCACCATGCCACACCCATTGTAATGAATCACACTTATTCCCTTTATATTTGATGGGTGAGATATAAGTTCCATTTGAGCAGCTTCTTCCCATAAACTGCTGTTTTGTGGAACCGACTCCCAAGAGGATGCTTCTCCAATCACCAAAATCTTAACTTGTTCAAGTCTAGGGTTAACCATTGTCTTCTTCACATATCCCTATAAATTGTCTCTTACTCTGTAACTTTTGTAATGTCAACGAACACTCGTTGCCATTTTTGTAATGTCAACAAATACTCATTGTCACTTTTGTAATGCTCATTGTAGTAGAGACTTTGTAATTGCAGATACAACTATAGTAACACCGTTGTACAATACTGGTGTCAGATGCCTTTGAATAACACTTGAATAACACTTGCACTAATAGTACTTGCTCAATAATACTTGTTCGAAAAGTAACCACCAAATAGTAATCCATGTAGTGATCCAAATAGTAATCCATATAGTGATCAGTATAGAGAAATAGTATAGGGAATAGTATAGAAAATAGTATAGTGAATAGCAATCCGTATACTAATAGAGGATAGAGTAGAAATAGTGATCAATTAGACTCCATGCTAATTCCCATATATCATTTCCTTTATTATCATGTGATCTACTTATTCAAAATGGGATTGCCTGTGTTTGCTCTCTGGTGATCTGTGTTCAACCTCTATTGTCAGTAGTGACACTTTATTCCTATATGACAGTAACCCTCTACCTTGAGTTGCTCTTGGGCCTTGTACAGGGTAGACATCATTGTAAAAAATAAAATTAAACCAGATCATGGATAAACATACTTGAGTTTTCAATAATAACCAGGCAACATGTTAACCTTTATACCTTGACCTCACCCTAACCAATGTTGCACTGGAGTATCAGTTATCTTGAACAACTTGATCAGTTAGTCAAACCAAATACTTTCTCTGATGTACCATTTATAGGACAAAATCTACTGATATGCTAAAGTTGGTTGGTATAGCTTCAGGTCTTATATTTTAGAAGGCTCTCTTAAAAAAAAATAATAGAGCCTCAAGAACAGCCTCATTCATTTTCATATAAGTTCTTTAGAGCATGAGGAGTTTTATCTGCCACAAAAGTACTAACAAACACTAAATAGCCAGCCTTGGTTCACAGGTAAATGTGCTGCAGCCGTAGCCCAGCTTAGCCACTACTACCATCACTTTCAAAAAGAACAGTGTAACAGAACTTTTGACCCATTCAGAACTAGCCTGCACCCAGTGCAAGAGAGTTGTGGAAAATGCAAAGAGCTGCTATATGCAGATAGTCAAAGTTCAACTTGGAAACAAAAAAAAAACCTGGATTCCATGAGTTCTGTAAAATTGTAAACATATCTATGTCTACCATTTGCCCATGCTGCCACATATGGTCTGATGCTCCTGATATTTAACTTGAGTTCCTTGATAAGATCCAAAGAAGAATCAGCAATATTATTGGTCCTGTTCTGGTGGCTCAGCTCCTGTCACTTTCCCACCGCCATAAGGTTACTTCTCTATGTCTTATCTATAAATACTTTCATGGTAATTTACAGTTGAGCCTGCTAGATGTAACCACAAATTTTATGCTAATAGTTTATTTTCTCACACTTTTCACTTGTGGAACTCCTTTCCAAATACATGATTTCCAGACAACTTCAATTTGCAAAAATTTAAATGCAATGTCTATCACTATCTACTGTCCTCCTGATTACTCTTTCCTCTTCTCGCTCATTATTAATGTTTCTGTTCCTAATTCTTTCACACCTAATAATCCCTTGTGTCTTAGTGGCTTTACTGCCTTGCTTGGGGCAATTCCAATACCCCTCCCCCCCCAAATTCTTAAAAGAGGCTAACCTTTAGTGCCTTCTATTATAAATGGTCATGTGATTATCTCCTTGTCTGATAAGGTTAAGTTCTTTACAATAAACTTTGACTCTATCTCCCCATTAGATGACAGGGGCCATTTTCTACACTCACTCCCACAGAGTATAATCTTTGTTACATCTCAGTTCTGGAAATTTCTATGTTTATAAAATACATTGAATCTACAAAGGCTACCTGAAGGAGAAATGTTTTCAAAGTCTATGGAAGGTGTCAGCTGTATGCCATTTTTACAAGAATGCAAGTGTGTGCTCATCTTTATCACAATATCTCTATCAGCCTCCTTAGTGTCATCCACAATCTTTCTGAGGTTCACCTCAACGAGAAAGTTGTTGATCTTCTCAGCAGAAAAAAACTTCCTGAGTGATTAACAGTATGGTTTTCACTTTTCTAAGTCCACTGCTGATGTCTTAACTATAATTATGTATAGAATCAGTGAAGCAGTTAATAATAAACACATCACTAAAGTAATTTCATTAGATATCATGAAGGCCTTTGGTAAGTTGTTACTACATACTCTCTCCAGATATGGAATCTGTGGAAAAGTTTTCTCAATTATCAAGTCATTCCTAAGAGGTTCATGGTGGTCATTTTCAATGAACAGGTTTCTGAAGTTCATGAGGCAATTCCCTAAAGCTCCCTCTTTGGTCCTCCTCTCTTTCTGTTTTATATTGTCTGCCCTAGAGCATTCTCAGATCATTTATAAATATTTATGCAGATGATAGTGTTGTGGCAGTTCTGGTGATGTGTTGGCCTTGTCTGAATGTAATTTTTTAAAAATATGTATTTTTTTTGGGGTGTTTTGGGTGTTTAAAACGGCTCTTAATGGGATTGTAAAATTACAAACAAGATACAATGAATTTAGCATAGGCAAAAATGATAAAATTCTTTAGTATACACTTCATAGAAATGATTGTATGTTTTAAAAGAATATATATATATATATATATATATATATATATATATATATATATATATATATGCAGAAATAAAGATTGTTTTGCTTATCTTTTGATGGCAACATGTTCAGGACATCTAACTTCTTTGGCTGTTGAAAAATGAAGACAGTTTGATTTTGTTTTATTTGGCAGTAAAACCTTTGTTCTGATGCATCAAGAGAATATTCTATATTTCATTTAACTTTTTTTTATAATCTAACTTTTTCTTTCTTTATTGTAAATATATCATTCTTACCTGTATTTCAAAGTATTTTTATTAATTAAATTTTAACTTTTATTATTAATTATTTTAGTTCCAGACTACTACATAGTCTACTAGTAAGGGTTGTGGGTCATTTAGTAATTGCTTTGTTGCTATCACTATAATACCACAGTTTATGGGTGCACCTCCCAAAATGTAGATGACCTGATATTGAGTGCTAGGTCAGAAGAGTTCAGCTGCCACTCAATTGGGAGAAAGTAATACTAAATGTATTTCAAAGATGAGCAGTTGTACTCTAAATGAAACTCCTGACTTCAAATGCCTATTAGGTGTAAAGCTCATTTCAAAGCTTGTGGATGTTTATATTTCTATCATTACTGAAGATGCTTGAAAAATGGTTGAATCCTTTTACTGATGCAGAAAGAATCTGATTCCTACTGCCAGGCTCTCTATTACACAAGAGTGAGACCAAACCCAAAATAGAGTATTTCTACCTAGTCCTCACTCTTTGGACATAACAATGATTATGCATCCCTTTGAGTGATGAATTATTTCCCATTTTGCAACCATTTCCCCACAGACAAAACATTGGTAGTCCTTTGCTACTCATGACAGATGTTCAGATGAGCTACATTCCTTAGTTCCACCAGTTCAGACCTTTACATCTAAGCCTCTCTCTACTCTATTGCTATATCCATGGCAAATGTTCAGATGCGCTACATTCCTTAGTTCCACCAGTTCAGACCTTTACATCTAAGCACCTCTCTCATATATTAAAATTTCCATGGCAAATGTTCTCTCTCATAGTTAACCAGTTATTTACATGGCAAACCTAAAGATATTGCTTATTTCCATGGCAAATGTTCAGATGATTACACCTTAGTTCCAGAGTTTAACTATCTAAAGTAACCTCTCTCATCTATTGCTATTTCCATGGCAAATGTTCAGATGAGCTACATTCCTTAGTTCCACCAGTTCAGACCTTTACATCTAAGCATCTCTCTCATCTATTGCTATTTCCATGGCAAATGTTCAGATGAGCTACATTCCTTAGTTCCACCAGTTCAGACCTTTACATCTAAGCATCTCTCTCATCTATTGCTATTTCCATGGCAAATGTTCAGATTTTACATTGGATAGTTCCACCAGTTCAGACCTTTACATCTAAGCTTTTCTCTCATCTATTGCTATCTCCATGGCAAATGTTCAGATGAGCTACATTCCTTAGTTCCACCAGTTCAGACCTTTACATCTAAGCCTCTCTCTAATCTATCGCTATTTCCATGGCAAATGTTCAGATGTGCTACATTCCTTAGTTCCACCAGTTCAGATCTTTACATCTAAGCCTCTCGCTAATCTATTGCTACTTCCATGGCAATTTGCTAACAACTGCATATTCTCTACTGAACTGTTATGTAATATCAGTCCTCCTATATGGTAGTGAATGCTGGACAATCTCTTCACAGATGAAGAAGAATCTTGAAGCAACAGAAATGTGGTTCTACAGGAGAATACTGAAGATAACATAGACTGAACATGTGAAAATGATAAAGTTTTAGAGAAAGTAGAAGCAAAAATGACACTTATAATTAACATCAGAAAGAGAGAGTTGAAATTTCTAGAGCATATATTCAGGAAAGAGGGTTTGAAAAATTTAATACGTGACATATTGAAGGAAGGAGAATAGAAGAAAATGAATTTGCTGGGTAGGTCATGTGTTAGTGGGACAAGATTTAGGAGAGATAACTAAAAGATAAAACTCATTGAAAGCTACAAAGGGCAAGAAATTGTGGAGAGCCATGATCACCTATGTCTTGAAGGGACACGGCACATAGTAGAAGAAGAATGAACTTGTGTAAATGGATGATGGAACAAGGTTTAGGAGAGATAAGAAAAAGACAAAATTTATTAAGAGCTACAAAGGACAGGAAATTGTGGAGAGCCATGATTGCTTACGTCCTGAAGGCATACGGTACATAGAAGAAAAAGAATGAGCTTGTGTAAATGGATGATGGAACAAGGTTTAGGAGAGATAAGAAAAAGACAAAATTTATTAAGAGCTACAAAAGACAGGAAATTTGGAGAGCCATGATCGCTGAATCCTAAGGCATATAGAAGAAAAAGAATGAGCTTGTGTAAATGGATGATGGAACAAGGTTTAGGAGAGATAAAAAAGACAAAATTTATTAAGAGTCTACAAAGGATGATATTTCACTGAAGGCATTATGGTACATAGAAAAAAGAATGAGCTTATGTAAATGGATGATGGAACAGGTTTAGAAGAGATAAGAAAAAAGACAAAATTTATTAAGAGCTACAAAGGACAGGAAATTGTGGAAGCCATGATATTTTAACATCCTGATGTTAGAAAAACGATACATAGAAGAAAAAAGAATGAGCTTGAGTAAATGGATGATGGAACAAGGTTTAGGGAGAGAAGAAAAGACCAAATTTATTGAAATTTACAAAGGACAGGAAATTGTGGAGAGCTATGATCACTAATGTCCTGAAGGAACACCACACATAGAAGATGTAATTTTCTTTAATATAAACAGTTGTAATTACACTTCCTTGAATTAATTAGTCATTGACAATTTACAACAGACAACAAAAAAATTTAAGTTTTAAAGAAGGAACAGTAATACATACAAATTATTAATATTCTTC
The DNA here is from genome assembly GCA_903632075.3 of Acanthosepion pharaonis. Lineage (NCBI taxonomy): Eukaryota > Metazoa > Mollusca > Cephalopoda > Sepiida > Sepiidae > Acanthosepion > Acanthosepion pharaonis. Next base: position 28,260 of record CAHIKZ030003693.1, read on the forward strand.
TTTTATCTGCTGTGTCCCTTCAGTATGTAGGCAGTCATTGTTCTCCACAGCTTCCTGTAGCTCTTAATAAGTTTTGACTTTTTGTTATTTATCCCAAACCTTGTTCTGCCATCCATTTGCTCAAGCCCATCAAATATGTTATGTGCTGCTTTCCTCTGTGCCTCTATCCCTCAATCTGTCCTGTGAGTATCAGATTTTCCTAGCCCTCCTTCTTCATTACGTGCCCCAGAAATTTCAACTGCCTCTTCCTGATATTGAATATAAGTTTTCTCTTTGTTTTCATTCTCTCCAAAACTTCGTCGTTGCTCACATGTTTGGTCCATGGTATCCTAAGCATCTTTCTGTAGAACCACATTTTTGTTGCTTCAAGTCTCTTCCTCATCTTTGAGGAGATTGTCCAGCATTTGCTGCCATATAGGAAGACTGATATCACATAATAATTCAGTACTAAAATAAACTGTTATAGGGGCGTTCCTATTTGATAGACATATGGGCATTTTTTACAAAGGCAAAACATCAGGGTCCTGTTTAGCATTATGGAAATACTGTAAAATGAATCCCTAATTTAGAGCTATTCTGACAACTCCCACTATAAAACTTTCATTTTATTCAGAGTGAACAGGTTCCCGAAAGAAAGTTAATTTTTATAATGAGAACAAATTACTCTGTAAAAAAAAAACAATTTTTGCCAAAAAATATTAATTGTAGTTTAATTGAATCTTTAACTATTTTTTAATGCTTTTTTATAATGCCAAAAATATTAATTGTAAAAAAAAACAATTTTTGCCAAAAAATATTAATTGTAGTTTAATTGAATCTTTAACTATTTTTTAATGCTTTTTTTATAATGAGAACAAATTACTCTGTAAAAAAAACAATTTTTGCCAAAAAATATTAATTGTAGTTTAATTGAATCTTTAACTATTTTTTAATGCTTTTTTTATAATGAGAACAAATTACTCTGTAAAAAAAACAATTTTTGCCAAAAAATATTAATTGTAGTTTAATTGAATCTTTAACTATTTTTTAATGCTTTTTTTATAATGAGAACAAATTACTCTGTAAAAAAAACAATTTTTGCCAAAAAATATTAATTGTAGTTTAATTGAATCTTTAACTATTTTTTAATGCTTTTTTGTTCTTAAAAATACAATTAGTATAAATTAAAAACAGACTAAAAAGAAACAAAAAATATCTCTTTATAATTTTAGGTCACACAATGGCTAACTTAAATGAAGGAGAGACAGCAGTGAAACATGGAGCTTCATTTATTACTCATCTTTTTAATGCTATGCAGTGTGTAAGTAAATATTTTCTGTTTTTCTGTTTCTGAATGAAAGAAGGATGAAGGTATTTGTACCTTTTTACTTACAAAATAAATTTCAAACTACTTTTGTTACATTTGCATTTTTGAATATTGAGCAAAATTACTCTGTAAAGGTGTACATGCAACAGATTAGTTTCTCTTTTGAACTTTAACTATTTTTATTGAATAAATGAGAACCATTATCTGTAAAAAAAATTTTTGAGAAAGGTATTATGTACATTATTTACATTATTTGGACTATTTTTTTTTGTTTTTTATTTATTACAACGTTTTGGCCCTTAAAAAACAATTTTTGTAAAAAAATTTCTGAGATGAGAATCTTTATTATTTTTAACTTTTTACATTATGAACAAATTATTGTAAAAAATCTTTTTTTAAAAATATTAACAACGTTTTTGCCTTTAAGTATTTGTCTATTTTTCTGAGATGAAATTATGTATGTTAAAAACATTTTTCGGACTATTGTCCTCATCTTTGAATCCATATCTATTTTTTAACTTTTTTTTATAATGAGAACAAATTCTGTCTATAAAAAACAGATGAGGTAAAAAATACATTATTTGTATTATTTGAATATTGTCCGCATTTTTAATGCTTTTTTATATTTATTACGTAAAAAAAAACCATTTTGCCAAAAATATTATTTGGAATGTCGAATTGAACCCTTTTTTAATGCTTTTTATAACTATTTCAAGTTCTCTGTGCTACAATTTTAATGGATGTTAGTTATCAGTTTATCTCTTTAATTTATTTTTGAATGCTTTTTTTATAATCCAAATTGGGTGAAAAAAACTCTTTGGGTCCTGTCATTAATCAACCAAGTTTAATTCCACTTTAACTATTTTTTCATTGAGGACATAATGAGACAAATGGATAAAAAAAAAAATCAATTTCCTGCCAAAAATATTAATTATTTAATTGAACTTTAACTATGATTTTTAATTTAGGGCTACAGAACAAAACCCACTATAAAAAAAACAATTTTTTTGCTAATATTATTTGCTCAATTGAATCTTTAACAGTGGATAATGCTTTTTGGTTAGATCAAGTGACAGGAAAAAAAATTTTGCCAAAAATATTAATTGTAAGTTTAAGTGGAATCTTTAACTATTTTTTAATGCTTTTTGTTAAAAATACAATTAGTATAAATTAAAAAAAGGTTAAAAAAGAAACAAAAATGCCAGATTAATTTACAATTTTGGCCAAAATGTTGTAATAAATATGGCGGAAAGGAGAGGACAATGTGAAAAAATGGAGCTTCATTGAAATTACTCATCTTTTTAATTTTATATTGTTTTAGGTAAAAATTTTCTTTTTTCTGTTTTTTAATGAAAAAGGATGAAAGGTATTATTCATTTTTTTTTTTTCAAAATAAATTTCAAACAACTGTTCTTTGAATATTGTCTTCTAAATAATGAAATTTAATTCAACAGGACATTTTCAATTTGACACTTTTCATTCCATATAAACTGACCTTAATTTGAATCTAAATTAAACAGATGAGGTATTATGTATTATTTAAAATAATTGGACTTTTTTTAATTAAAACTCTGACTTCTTGGTTTAAAATTGTGGTCCTTCCTCTTCTCCAAATAAGATCTTATATATTTTTACTTTGTTTACTGTTACCATTACTTATATATCTATTTACAAATCTATTTTCAGACTGTCTATGGTAAATGTAGATTTTGTATATTATTTTCATTATTCAAAATCAAAGAAAGAAAAAACAAAAAGCAAGTTTTTTTTTCTCTTGACTATACCACTATTACTGTATAGTACATTATTTAGCCATTTTATGGACTATTTAAAAGCTCTTTTAAAATTTTTAATAAAGCAAAAACTGAAACTGGATTTATGCATTTTCTTTACTTTATTCTTGTAAATAAACTTTTTTTAGTTAGAAATTTAATTAAAAAATTAGTATAAACCCAGATGCTCAAAACCTTATTATAGTGAATTTATAGTAAAAGAAAAAAAAAAAAACACCTGGAAAATGTTTTTGTTTTTCAAAAAATTAATTAGTTACTTGCTATGTGTTTTATTTAAATTTTCTTGTTCAGACATTTTTATTAATTTATGAATTAAAAACGTTTTCATATTTATTTCTTTATAAGATAAATAATAAATATTGCATTGTAGTGAGTTAACATATTTTTATAAACTTTGTAAATATAAAATTATTCTTTAAATAATGAAATATTGTTTTATTCAGCTAGAAATGTTAAACTTTGTCTATGATCCTATTTTGACCATTAGTCTAAAATGATCCTGAATTTTCAGGCTATAATGGGTGCGATGGATAAATACCAAACAAAGCCTTTTATATTTAATATTAAAAAATAATAAATATTGCATTTATAAATAGTTAACATAATTTTATAAACTTGTAAATATAAAATTATTCTTGCAAATAACCACTAATAAAATCATATTTAATTTTTCTCAAGAAAGAAAAAATGTATAAATCCAGTTTCATATATTTAGGTTTTATTAAAATTCTAAAAAAATTTTAAAACAATAAAAAGACAAATTAAAAAGTAGACACATTAAAAAATGTCAAGAAAAAAAATTCCTTTTTGACATTTTTTTTTTGTGGACATTCGTATTTTAAGATTTGCCAAATATTGTTTTCTATTTAAGATTTCATTTTTCTTCTGAAGAAGTTACATGCACACTGTCATGAAAGTTAAAATATAATCAAAATTTTTGAACTTCTATGTCTACAATTTTCAAAAAAAAAAAACAAACATTATTACTAACATTTGTCTCTATTATTACTGAGATAAATTATTATTTTTATGGTTTTATTAACACTATTTACAAATTTTAGGATAAAAAAAAACTTTGTATTTATCTTTTCTTTTTATATTATTCTTCTAAATCTGTTTTTTTTTTTCAGATTAATATCAAAAAAATTTGTAACTATTTACACTATTTACATTGTTTGGACTATTGTCCTCATCTTTTATTACCATATAAACCTTCAACATCTGTCTCTATTTCTGAGATGAGTTATTGTAATATTTTTCTATTTACATTGTTTGGACTGTTGTTCATCTTTATTACCATATTCACCTTCAACATCCTTTCTATTTCTGAGATGAGTTAAAAAATTATTTTTACTATTTACATTGTTTATACTGTTAAAAATCTTTATTGCCATATTCACCTTCAACATCTTTCTCTAAATTTCTTAAAGATGAAAATTATTGTAAATATTTACACTATTTACATTGTTTGGACTGTTGTCCTCATCTTTGTGCCATATTCCCTTCAACATAAAAACTATTTCGAAGATGAGGTGTTGAACAATTATTTAACTATTTACATTGTTTGAACTGTTGTCCTCATTTTTATTGCCATATTCACCTTCAACATTGCATCTATTTCTGAGATGAGTTATTGTAAACTATTTAAATATAAACATTGTTTGGACTGTTGTCCTCATCTTTATTGCCATATTCACCTTCAACATCTGTCTCTATTTTTTCAGATGAGGTTTTATAACTATTTACAAATTTACATTTGTTTGGACTGTTGTCCCTCATCTACATTGCCATATTCTAGAAAACATCTGTCTCTATTTCTCAGATGAGGTATTGTAACTATTTACACTATTTACATTGTTTGGAAATGTTGTCCTCATCTTTATTACCATATTCACCTTCAACATCTTCTCTATTTCTCAGATGACTGTATTGTAACTTTTATGTATTTACATTGTTTGGACTGTTGTCCAAAAAAAATCTTTAAAATATATTCACCTTCAACATCTGTCTCTATTTCTGAGATGAGGTATTGTAACCATTTACACTATTTACATTGTTTGGACTGTTGTCCTCATCTTTATTGCCATATTCACCTTCAACATCTGTCTCTATTTCTGAGATGAGTTATTGTAACTATTTACACTATTTACATTGTTTGGACTATTTGTCCCTCATCTTTATTGCCATATTATTTCAACATCTGTCTCTATTTATAGAGATGAGTTATTGTAACCATTTACACTATTTACATTGTTTGGACTGTTGTCCTCATCTTTATTGCCATATTCACCTTCAACATCTGTCTCTATTTCTGAGATGAGTTATTTAACTATTTACACTATTTACATTGTTTGGACTGTTGTCCTCATCTTTTTATTGCCATATTCACCTTCAACATCTGTCTCTATTTCTCAGATGAGGTATTGTAACTATTTACACTATTTACATTGTTTGGACTGTTGTCCTCATTTTTTATTGCCATATTCACCTTCAACATCTGTCTCTATTTCTCAGATGAGGTATTGTAACTATTTACACTATTTACATTGTTTGGACTGTTGTCCTCATCTTTATTGCCATATTCACCTTCAACATCTGTCTCTATTTCTGAGATGAGGTATTGTAACTATTTACACTATTTACATTGTTTGGACTGTTGTCCTCATCTTTATTGCCATATTCACCTTCAACATCTGTCTCTATTTCTCAGATGAGGTATTGTAACTATTTACACTATTTACATTGTTTGGACTGTTGTCCTCATCTTTATTGCCATATTCACCTTCAACATCTGTCTCTATTTCTCAGATGAGGTATTGTAACTATTTACACTATTTACATTGTTTGGACTGTTGTCCTCATCTTTATTGCCATATTCACCTTCAACATCTGTCTCTATTTCTGAGATGAGTTATTGTAACTATTTACACTATTTACATTGTTTGGACTGTTGTCCTCATCTTTATTGCCATATTCACCTTCAACATCTGTCTCTATTTCTCAGATGAGGTATTGTAACTATTTACACTATTTACATTGTTTGGACTGTTGTCCTCATCTTTATTGCCATATTCACCTTCAACATCTGTCTCTATTTCTCAGATGAGGTATTGTAACTATTTACACTATTTACATTGTTTGGACTGTTGTCCTCATCTTTATTGCCATATTCACCTTCAACATCTGTCTCTATTTCTCAGATGAGGTATTGTAACTATTTACACTATTTACATTGTTTGGACTGTTGTCCTCATCTTTATTGCCATATTCACCTTCAACATCTGTCTCTATTTCTCAGATGAGGTATTGTAACTATTTACACTATTTACATTGTTTGGACTGTTGTCCTCATCTTTATTGCCATATTCACCTTCAACATCTGTCTCTATTTCTGAGATGAGTTATTGTAACTATTTACACTATTTACATTGTTTGGACTGTTGTCCTCATCTTTATTGCCATATTCACCTTCAACATTTGTCTCTATTTCTCAGATGAGTTATTGTAACTATTTACACTATTTACATTGTTTGGACTGTTGTCCTCATCTTTATTGCCATATTCACCTTCAACATCTGTCTCTATTTCTCAGATGAGGTATTGTAACTATTTACACTATTTACATTGTTTGGACTGTTGTCCTCATCTTTTTTGCCATATTCACCTTCAACATCTGTCTCTATTTCTCAGATGAGGTATTGTAACTATTTACACTATTTACATTGTTTGGACTGTTGTCCTCATCTTTATTGCCATATTCACCTTCAACATCTGTCTCTATTTCTCAGATGAGGTATTGTAACTATTTACACTATTTACATTGTTTGGACTGTTGTCCTCATCTTTATTGCCATATTCACCTTCAACATCTGTCTCTATTTCTCAGATGAGGTATTGTAACTATTTACACTATTTACATTGTTTGGACTGTTGTCCTCATCTTTATTGCCATATTCACCTTCAACATCTGTCTCTATTTCTGAGATGAGTTATTGTAACTATTTACACTATTTACATTGTTTGGACTGTTGTCCTCATCTTTATTGCCATATTCACCTTCAACATTTGTCTCTATTTCTGAGATGAGTTATTGTAACTATTTACATTATTTACATTGTTTGGACTGTTGTCCTCATCTTTATTGCCATATTCACCTTCAACATCTGTCTCTATTTCTCAGATGAGGTATTGTAACTATTTACACTATTTACATTGTTTGGACTGTTGTCCTCATCTTTATTGCCATATTCACCTTCAACATCTGTCTCTATTTCTCAGATGAGGTATTGTAACTATTTACACTATTTACATTGTTTGGACTGTTGTCCTCATCTTTATTGCCATATTCACCTTCAACATCTGTCTCTATTTCTCAGATGAGGTATTGTAACTATTTACACTATTTACATTGTTTGGACTGTTGTCCTCATCTTTATTGCCATATTCACCTTCAACATCTGTCTCTATTTCTCAGATGAGGTATTGTAACTATTTACACTATTTACATTGTTTGGACTGTTGTCCTCATCTTTATTGCCATATTCACCTTCAACATCTGTCTCTATTTCTCAGATGAGGTATTGTAACTATTTACACTATTTACATTGTTTGGACTGTTGTCCTCATCTTTATTGCCATATTCACCTTCAACATCTGTCTCTATTTCTCAGATGAGGTATTGTAACTATTTACACTATTTACATTGTTTGGACTGTTGTCCTCATCTTTATTGCCATATTCACCTTCAACATCTGTCTCTATTTCTCAGATGAGGTATTGTAACTATTTACACTATTTACATTGTTTGGACTGTTGTCCTCATCTTTATTGCCATATTCACCTTCAACATCTGTCTCTATTTCTCAGATGAGGTATTGTAACTATTTACACTATTTACATTGTTTGGACTGTTGTCCTCATCTTTATTGCCATATTCACCTTCAACATCTGTCTCTATTTCTGAGATGAGTTATTGTAACTATTTACACTATTTACATTGTTTGGACTGTTGTCCTCATCTTTATTGCCATATTCACCTTCAACATTTGTCTCTATTTCTGAGATGAGTTATTGTAACTATTTACACTATTTACATTGTTTGGACTGTTGTCCTCATCTTTATTGCCATATTCACCTTCAACATCTGTCTCTATTTCTCAGATGAGGTATTGTAACTATTTACACTATTTACATTGTTTGGACTGTTGTCCTCATCTTTATTGCCATATTCACCTTCAACATCTGTCTCTATTTCTGAGATGAGGTATTGTAACTATTTACACTATTTACATTGTTTGGACTGTTGTCCCTCATCTTTATTGCCATATTCACCTTCAACATCTGTCTCTATTTCTCAGATGAGGTATTGTAACTATTTACACTATTTACATTGTTTGGACTGTTGTCCTCATCTTTATTGCCATATTCACCTTCAACATCTGTCTCTATTTCTCAGATGAGGTATTGTAACTATTTACACTATTTACATTGTTTGGACTGTTGTCCTCATCTTTATTGCCATATTCACCTTCAACATCTGTCTCTATTTCTCAGATGAGGTATTGTAACTATTTACACTATTTACATTGTTTGGACTGTTGTCCTCATCTTTATTGCCATATTCACCTTCAACATCTGTCTCTATTTCTGAGATGAGTTATTGTAACTATTTACACTATTTACATTGTTTGGACTGTTGTCCTCATCTTTATTGTCATATTCACCTTCAACATCTGTCTCTATTTCTGAGATGAGTTATTGTAATTATTTACACTATTTACATTGTTTGGACTGTTGTACTCATCTTTATTGCCATATTCACCTTCAACATCTGTCTCTATTTCTGAGATGAGGTATTGTAACTATTTACACTATTTACATTGTTTGGACTGTTGTCCTCATCTTTATTGTCATATTCATGTTGTTTCAGCCATTGTATGCTTCAACCTTCTTAAGGATCTTTCTATATTTCTGAGATAAGGTATTTACATTGTATGGACTGTTGTCCTTATCTTTATTGCTATATTCATGATTATTTGGCCATTTACCTTCTTCAGATAAAATACTGTGGAATTCTGAATCAAACCCTTTATTTAGTCCATGAGGGTAGATTGTTAGTAGTTCACAAAAAATTTTTTTTGGATATCTCAGTTCAAGTTACAATTCCTTGAGTAAATCAACTTCAAGCATTTTGTTCCCTCTACTGTGGATAAAATTTTTAAAAGTAAACAAAAAAAATGACTTGACCCAAAGATTGGGAGTTCAATGTTACAAGACAGATATTTTTTAAACATTCTGTTGAAATTGGTTTATTAGGTAATAACAATAGAAAAAACGACCCCGACTTTATGTACACAAAAATTAGGTTGTCATAAATAATTTCTGTTTTTGTTTTTCACATTTTATTCTAGAAAATATTGCAATTGGTTTGCAAATATACAAAAATTATTTATGACTCAACCTTATAGCTTTTGTTGTAGTGTTATTAGTCAGTGAAATATTTTTTATTTTGTATTGTAATGAAAGGTAAGACTTGTTTGCTTTTATTTTTGTTTTGTTTTAGTTTCATCACAGAGATCCACATTTGGTTGGCCTCATAGCAAGTGACAATATCCCAAAAGGCCGACAAATATTTTATGGTCTCATAGCTGATGGGATCCATACACATCCAGCTGCCTTAAGAATTGCTAATTTAGTTCATCCTAAAGGTATTCATTATTTTATTTGAAAAAAAATATTAATAAACCAATATTTTATAATGGACTGTAAATCAGTAGCCTCATTTGAATTTTGACCTGAAATTTTCACTGTATAATAGCCAGTCTATGTGATTAATTGTGAAATCTTGGATTAAGTGCATTGACAAGGAGGGAGATCTGATTTAAAAAATAAAAACATTTATTTTGCACAAATATTTAGCAGTAGGATATCAACTTACATTTCTAAATAATATATATCTTTTTACTTATGTATACATGAAGTTTGCATTCTAAAATTAAAATCATATCTGGCATTCTTCTTGAAATTTTACATTTGTTTTCTTATCCAGAAAATGTTATTAATAAAAACTAGTTAAATCCCTGTCTTCTGAACATTTCTCTAAATAATTTTAAAATAATTCATCAAACTGTTTTTTTTATTTATGGTAACTGAAGTTTTGGTGATTGCCTTACTTATTCAATACTTTTTTGGCTGTGATCAAAGTGTTGTATCTGCTGTCAGGTGGATAAATATATTTTATTTCTCAGTTATGTCACTGTTTTCGGATAGAGTGGAACGCAACTCAATTATATCTCTGTCTGAGGAGAGAGTGCAACTGAAAACATTATTGAGAGGTGACCAGAGGATGGAAAGTGCAACGCTAAAATCTGAAGACATATTGGGATGGCCAAAGACTCATTCTAAAAGCTAGGCAGTATATTATGAGAAAGGAGGGTTTCGTTGGTAACAAAGAAACTGAACTGCTATTTGATATCTATCCTCCTTTATGGAAGCGAATGTCCTAAAGGGTGAAGAAGAGACTCTAGGCAACAGAGGTATGGTTGTACAGAAGCATGCTGAGGATATCATAGACTGAACATGTGAGCAACAATGAGGTCTTGGAGAGGATGCAAACAAAGAGGAAACTTATACTTAACATCAAGAAGATGCAGCTGAGATTTCTGGGACATATAATGAGGAAGGAAGGCTTGGAAAATTTGATACTCACAGGGTGGATAGAAGGACCAGGGAAAGCAACGCGTGACATAATTAACGGGCTTAAGCAAGTGTATAGCAGAACAGGGTCTGGGAGAAATAACAAAAGAAAAGACTTATTGTGAGCTACAAAGGATAGGAGGATGTGGAGGGCCATGATCGCCCACATCCTGAAGGGACATGGCACATAAAAGAAGACTAATATCATGAAATAACTGCCAGTGATACCATTTCACTAAAGAAGAGGGAATTGATAGAAATACAGATGCCAGCATAACTGTCAGTTGTCAGGGTTGGGCTATTTTTCCACATTAAACTGACCTTGTGGAGCGGCAAGAAAATACAATTACTTTTTGGCCTTTTGGCAAAGATCAAAGTGTAGTATCTGTTCTTATCAGCTTAATTTGATTCTCTCTACACTTCTATCTTCCATTCTTTCTTTCATTTTCTCATTGAAACCAAGTAGTGTCTTTTGCTTTCATTCCAGGTGATCAAAACTGAATAGACTATTATTTATGTACTATTGGCAGGGCATAATTGTCGTGTGAATTCATAGGAAGTTTTAAGAGATTATTTAACCCTTTGAATATTGACCCTCTTGATGAGTATGGTATATGCACTTTCATGCAGACTGTTCAGGTTCAAATGATTAATTCATTTCTGCTGGGAAATAATCTTTTAGTTTTATTTGAAATTTTGAAAAGAATTTTGTTTATTTTTATTTATTTTTTCGTTACAAAAATCTTGTTGTGGCCCAAAGTATACACTGGTATCAACAAGTCATTAAAAATTTAATGAACTTTAATCTGAGAAAAAAAGGATTAAAACAAACCAACACACTCTATGTGGAACACAAAGTGACTATAAAAACAATAAAAAATAAAAATTTATCAAAAGAAAACATTCAATTTCTTTTTCTTAATGTTTTTCTTTCAATTAAAAAACTTTTTTGTATCTGTATTGTTAAACTTTCTTTTTTGGCATGTAGGCTAAAAATAATGGAGACATTATTAATAAAAAAGGCAAAACCAACACCCCATAATATCAACTAAACATGGTCACAATGTGGTGACAGAGTTTTGAAAATAAAACATACTTATAACTTTAGATGCATATGTAAAACAATCCATGCATTCAGTTAAAAGTAAAAATAAAAAACATAAGGATCTTAACCAGCAACCCTTTTGAAGACATACAGGACATTTGGACAATTTCTACAGAATTTATGTCCAGAAAAGGAAAGAATTATAAGAACACAAGAAACATTAAAAAAAAAATTAATCACGAAACTTGTCAATTGTGTAATGTTTGTGAAAATATATATATATTATATATAAAAGTGAACATTGAAGTCAACACTTAGAAACAAGTTGTTTCAAAAAGGGAATGCAATCTTCAGGCATGAATGTGTTTTTTTTTTTCATGCTATTTTATATATGGGTCAGTGGTGCATTGTGGGTAGTCTATTTTGTGAAGTTATTTTACCGGATTTTGTTTATTTTTGTTTATTTATTTATTTATTTTGGGTTAATTTATTTTCTTTTTTTTTTTTTTTTTTATTTTTATTTTTATCTTATTTATTTATTTATTTTATTTTATTTTAATCAGTGTTTTTTATTAATGTAATAAAAATTTGTTTATATCGCTTATTTAATAGTTTTGTTTTGGTTTGGGAATTTAATTAAAGTTATTTATTCAATTTTGGGGTTGATTGTTGTAGTTTATTCTAACTATTATTTTAGAACAGTTTTTTTTTGTTTTATTTGGGATTAGTTTTTAATTTGTTTTTTTATTACTTCATTTTATTTATTTTATTTTTGATTGGATGAATTTTTTTTTTTTTTAATATTTTAATTTATCAGGATTATTTTTTTAAGTTTGTTTATTTATTTATTTGTATTTAATTTATTTTATTTTTATTTTTTACTTTATTTTTATTATTTTTTTATTATATATAATATTTTTATTTACTTTTTTTTTTTTTTTAGTCTTTTAATTTTAATCATATTTTGGTATATTTTTTTTTTTTTTTTATTTACTTTAACAGTTTTTTAAATTTTATTTTTTGTCCGATTTTGGTTTATTTATTCTATTTTGTCTATTCTAACAGGGTGTGATTTGGTAATTTGTTTGGATTAATTTATTTAATTTATTTTATTTTATTTTGTTACTTTGTTTTTTATTTATATTTTTTTTTATTTTTTCAGTTTGGGATTTTTTAAGTAACGTAGTAAAAATTTGTTTTCATGTCTGCATTTTGAGATGAGCTTGGATCTTTTATTTAATAATTTATTTTGGTCTGGGAAGGTAATGATAGCTATTTTTTCCTCCAAGCAAAGTTTGCAAGTTTTTGATTGGTTGTTTAGGCTGCTGTCTTTTTTTTTATTTTCCAAGATATTTTTGGTGTGATGTGCGTTTTTTTTTTAATTTCCCAGATATACTTAGAAAGCATTGTGCTGTTTGCATATTTACTATTTGTGAAAGATGTTTTTGTGTATAATTTCTTTGTTTCAGGGTCCTTCAGTTACTCCTATGTATACTTTTTCTTCATTATCTGGTGATTTTATTGTGGCTTGGTATATTACATTGTTTTGTAAGCAATTACCATTTAAGGGACATTTGTTCTTTATTCTGCAGTTACACATGGGTTTAATTTGTTTGTGTGGTTTGTTAGTTTTCCTGCTCTGCTTTTTTTTTTATATATATGTGCCATATTCTTGGTGCAACTGTAGATGATTTTTACTGTGTTTTTGTTGAATATTTTGTGAAGGGTGCTTGATTCCAGGAACTGTTTGTGTAAGAGTTTGAAGAATATTTTTCCTACATTTGTTTTTACGTTTTTGCTGTATGGTGGGTTGAACCATATGATATTTCTTCTCTTGTTGGCCTTTTTTGTGTTCTGTGGTTAGTAATAAGTGTTGCTGGGAATCTGCTATCTTTTAGGGCTGTTTTTTTAGTCTTTCTTAGCTTTGTTAAATATGGATTCATTGAAGGAATTGTAAAAAGCCTGCGGTTAATTGATTTTGGTATCTGTTTTTTTTGTGATTTTTCTAGTCTAGGATCATAACATTCATTAAACATTTGTAGGTTAATGCAACTTTTAAATTTTGTTTAGGTAAATATGTTTTTTTGCCATTTATATCATTAACTTTACTAATCTATTTTTTGTATGAATGATTCATTTAATATAAATTGAACTGCACAGTACATTTATTGATATATATATATATAAATATATAGATTATATAAAATATATATATATATATATCTATATATATATATATATATAGATTTTCAAAATTTCATTTTTTAGTGGATACCCATGTTTGAAAGCTCATTCTGTTATATTTTAACATATTTATTTTATCTATAAAGCATCCTTTAGAAAATTGGTATTTTTACAAAAAAAAATGGTATCCCTCCAGAAGGATTGGAAAATAATTCTATTTTTTCAGGAGAAATCATTATAGTATTTTGATAATTGATTTTACCACTTTGAAAAACTGCTTAAAAATCTTATTCTATTTGTCTTTTACAGCAACGAAATTTTAAATTCATTTTTCTTGAAAGATTATTTGCTTTCGTTTTTCATATTATGAAATATAAACAACACAATTTCTAAAGAATTAATGGATTTTATTTTTCAATCTGACATATTTTTATCAATTCAAAGATTATTTCAAGTGGATATTTATATCCAATTAAATGTACAGTTTTTTTTTTTTTTTATTTAATTTTCTAACCTGTTCAGCATACGAAAGAAAACTTGTTAAAGATAATGTGCCCTTCAGTAGGATTTGAACCTGTGTCTGAATTTGCTGGGGAAATAATTTTCTCTGATCTCTCTGAATATATATATATATATATATATATATATATATATATATATATATATAGGCATATACTTTAGTTCCTTAATGTTTGATAGACTGCATAATCTGGCATCATAAAGCAATTTAATCAACTTTTAAAATGAAAAAAAATTCACACACACACACACACACACACACACACACACATATATATATGCACACAGAGTTTTTCCCAATAAATTGTCTATCTTGAAATGAAAATTAAAATAACACTGACACACATTTTAACAGATATATTTACCAAAACTGCACAAAAATGTCTTTAAATACTAAATATATTTATAGTAAAATATAGTAAATTAATTCAATAAAATCACCATTGGCTTCAATCATGCCCTCCATATAACTTTGGAATCTCTTCAACTTTTCTGGATGGTGCATCCAATTTGTTTAATTTATATATATTTTTTTTTTTATATATAACCAACCTTTTCTTTAGTTCATCTTAAAATATATAACAAGGAGTTTTGTTGGTCTCTCATATTTATTTTGCCATATATATATAATTATAATTTAACATATTCAAGTTTTAGATGGAGTCATTTGACCCAGAAATTATTGGTGATCATGGACAAAGAAATATTTTGACAGCCATTTCCTGCTTGTATATATGGTATAAAGTCCTTTTTCAAAAATAATTTCTTGGAGCAGCCACTCTTGACGTATTTGAACATACCACCTCAAGCGTTCAAAGGCTTCTGTGTTGATAAATTAGATTTATGGGAAAGTTGAATGGAAGCATATAAAAAATTCAGTTTAGTTTGAAAACACCTCAAAATTAATCATCATTAGACTAATCCAATTCTTTTCCAAATAATTTCTGATCTATTATTTCAAATGTAGAACTTCATGTATGTATGTGCTGGACGTTGATCTAGTGGTTAGAATGAATGTTCACTTTCTGACCATGAAACCAAGGTTCATATTAAAAAAAAAAAAGTTGTTTTGTCAGGAAGGCAAACTTTTTTGATGTTATTAACTGGATTGTGGTTGGATGAAGTATGTGGCATATTTTGAATATTAAAAAAATATATATATATGTATTGTTATAAAGCCTTAATGATAAAAATTGGGCAGATGGAACTTTTGTGGGTCAAAAAAGGCTGTGTTAGCAACCTTTTGCAAGTTATCATCCAAAATATAAGAATATTGATATTTAGCCCTGTTCAAATTATTGAATTAAGAAATTTTCTTCTCATAAAAAAATTGTAACTAAAGTTTCATTCATTCAGCATACTCAGTATAAACCATGTTAAATAATCTATGTTGAACAAACACAAAATGTGCCTGAGAGAGCATCTGCAATAGCAAATTGGCTAAAGCCATCCTAGCATTAAAATCCTAAAAACTCCTCATGGCCAAAATATTAATTTAATATATTATATATTGGTGAAAAAATTTTTTTTTATTAGGCAGAATTTAAATTAAGCTTCTGCAGAGAGCAATTGATTGGGTCTTCATCACAATAGGTAGGAAAATAGATGCAACATATAATTATAAATGACAAAAGAACTCAAAATTGATTGAAACATTTATATTCTAAATTTGCCTTTTAAAAGTTCAACAATAATTCTTCATGCCACTTAATTTAAAAGACAGTATAAAATTTCCTTATTTATATTAAAAAAAAATTATTTTTATTTCATGAATGACTTTTGCTGGATTATTCCCCACCAAAATTCTAAAAATTGTTGTATACCAAAAGATTTGTTGCAAAAAATCACATACAAAAATTGCGGGTCTTGATCTGGCCTGGAATGTTCTTCATTTGCTCATGGAGTCAACCTAATTCCAAAATAGTATGATATGTTGGGCTACAGCCTCTAGAAGTAAAGTTGAAAACACAATTTTATTTTGAAACATTGTAATTTGTAAACAGTAATTTTTTCATTTGAACATGAGCTGTTGAAAGTTAGAGATTTGTGTCCCTTTAATTGTTTTTATCAGTAGAAACCAAGATGGCAGAACCCGAAAACAATTGCAGTAATGAAAACTTGGGAATCTAAAATTTTAGTATTGTGAGTCTGGATACAGCCCGGAATATTTTTAATTTACACACGGAATTGGCTTAATTCCAAAATGGTATGATACATTGGTCTATGGCCTCTAGAAATAAAGTTGAAAAAGTGTGACAGTAATTTTTGCATTTATTATATAGAAGGGCTGTTGAAAAGTTCTTGGTTCAGTTAAGAAAAAATCCATATAAAATTCAGATGTTTGGTCTAATTTTCGGAAGTGGGCCAGGACAAGATATGTATATAAGATTTGTGTAAACAGGTCTTTTATAAGAAAAAAGTTTATTATAAGTAACAGTCAATTCTCTTGAATATTATTTAACATATTATATATATTTCAGGTTTAGTAATAGTAACTGATGCAGTCCCTGCTATGGGGCTACCAAAAGGAAGACACACAATTGGCCCACAACAAATAGAGATTTTAGAAGACCGAGCTGTACTGGCTGGAACATCAACATTATGTGGAAGGTGAGTTAAATTTAGATTTTTTTTACATATTCATGTTTGATATTATTAAGGTTTATCTATTAAAGAAATTGTAACTCTATGAAATACTGGATCACCTATAGTGGAACAAACTCACTATAGTAGCTATAGTCAGGAATATTAGCTTGCAGGCCATCCCTTTGTGTGAGACACTCTCAACAGATATTTACTTCTTTATCTTAGTCTGGCAGTTTCTGAAATACAGGAACAAAAAATTAAAGAAGAACCTAAAATTTTACATGAGCCATGATCAGAAACAATTTCCTTTCTAACCATCTTTTTTGTATGTTGTCCCAGTGTGGAAGAAAACTTGCTAGGTAATAAATGTAAATATGATTTTTTTTTAATAAGTTGTTTACATCATGTTGCATTATAATTGTGATTCATTGTCTGAATTATGTCTGCAACTATTATGGGATAGAAGCAGACTTTTTATCTTTTGATAAAACAAATTCATGAATAAGAAATACAAATTTAAGAATATATAATGGTCATTATTAGCAGTGACCAAAAATTAGTATGAAACTGGTAATCTTGTAAAAATGCCAAATAAAAATGCAGTTTTAAAATTTTTTTTTTTCCCTTGACACTTAAAATTTTAATACCTTCACTCTTTCGTCAATGTTTACTGTTTTAAAAAGTGATGATTAGAATTGTAATAAACCTAAACATATGACAATGAATTTATGCATTTCTTTTTTTCATGAGATTGTCAATAAAAATAATAAACACTATTAATTTAATTATTAGATTGCTTATTTACACTATTTATTATAATATTTATTGGAATAGTTGGCAAAACATTGGCTAATTGGCAATTGATTCAAACTTTATAAAATGGTAAATATGATTTCCTTATTGGTTGACATATTTTAGTAATTTAGTAAATGTTTATAAATTTATGAATAAAAATTGTTTTCATATTCTTTATAAATTGGTAAATGATAAATATTGCATTGTATTAATTCTTAGAATATTGTAAATTTAAAATTATTTCTATAAATAAACCATCTAATAAATAAACAGTGTTTAATATTATTAATTATTAATTATCATTATTAATGTTTCTGTTTCTAATTCTTCCACACTCAACAGAAACCCCTTGTGTCTTAGTGGCTTTACTGCCTTTTTTTAGGGTGATACCAATTTAAAAAAAAAAAATCAGAAATAAAATTCTAATTTTTCCATAAAAGTGAAAACAATTTCTTTTTTTTTTTTTTTTAAAATATAATTTTTTGTAAATATCTTTTCAAGATATAAGCAATAATGACTCTCCATATTCCTTTTCTTTATTATTTTTGAATTGCATGTCTTTTTAGAAAAAGATAGTGGGGATGTTTTATTGTTGCCTACTATGTGATTTTAAATTGAGAGTTGTCATTTTTCTAGACTGGTAGGCATATAGTGATATCACATTGTAACATTAGCTCTCATCAAATCACTGAAGTTATTTTTTGGTCAGTACCTAAATGGGTGTCTGTTTGGGAATACCAGGTACTATAAGCTTGGATGTGCAGGTGGTGTGATGGATAACAGCTCAAAATTAGTGAGCTGAGTTCCAATTTCCGTTGAGTTTGTTATATTTGTATATGCAAATACCCTTGAGGAACGGTATGATTCCATCCTTTTCTTCCCACCACTTATAGGTTGATTAGGACTTGTATACCTAAACCATTAGTATCTCAAAAAAAAAATCTTACAATCTAAAATATTTTTTATCTTTAACCCTTAGGAGACAACAGGGCTGATCTATTGGCCAAAAAGTCGAGTGACTAAGAAGATAACTGGGTGGATCCATCAGCTCAATAATAAAAGTCTCAAGATTAGCTGGCAGGTCTTCTTACCAGCCAATCAGATTGCTTCTCACATTTATCATAAAACAACTGGGCTTTTCAATGGTATTTTTCTTGATTTTATATTGAAAATTAAATTTTTTTTTTTCCAAGTGAGGGTTTGTGAAAAGGGTCTGTCTTGAATGGGCAATAAAAATTTCAAATGAGGCTCCATCTTTAAAGGGTTAAATTACCAGCAAAAGGTGGATTTCACAGGATTGGATAGGTTCCCTCTCACCCGGTTCACATTCCTTCCAGTTTTTTGAACAGGAGTAGAGGTTTATCCTTTGTTTCCTGTTTAATATTAGGTTTCCTGTTCTCTCTAAAGTCTTTTCCAACTCTTTTCACTTCTTTAAAACCTCTTGTGTCTTTGGTGATATTTATCACCTTTCTTGGGTGGTGTTTTTATTGTTTTGTAACCAAAATTTTGAGTGGCTTCCTTGTTATTTTACAAAGGTGAACATCATTTAAAAAAAAAAGAATATGAAAAAATCTAATAAAAACAAATTAGATTGGTTTGAACCTCTTTAGAAAAGAACCCATTTTATCTGCTATTTAACCCATAGCTGGGGGAGAAAAGATGGATTCATGCTTTGGGAAAGGTATAAATCCTTTCCTTAAAAAATTAATATTGGCCAGAATTTGAACTCAGATCCCTGACTCCACTTTTCATGCCAATAACCATCACACCTACTGGGTATTCCAGTGTGAAAGATTAGAAATACCTAATGTAAAGGTAAAATAAATAAATTTGTTTTTTATTTTTTTTAAACAAACTTTGAAGTGTAACCTCACCCTTCTCCCCAGAAATACATTGTTACCACTCACTGTTACTCCCTTCCCTGTTAAAGGTTGAGAGATTATTTCTTTCCTGATACACTTCCTGAGGTCAGAGTTTCTTGATAGAAAAAAAATCAAATTAATGACCTATAATTTATTTGCAAAGAGGAGAATGTACTCAAATAATTTTCTCAGTACTACCCTGTCCCTTTAATAGCACATGAACCCTGACCTTTAAGTTACCCCTCCAAGGCACCAAAAGTTATTTTATTGTTTTTATTCGATAAGATTACAAATGGTGTTGCCTCTCAGTCCAGACTGTTATTGGACAATTGATGATAAAAGAAGACTCTTTTGGTTTTGTAATTAGGAATTTCAGAGACAACTGCAATTCACAAAGTGTGTCCTCAAACACTATAGTATGACCGAATTCTTTATTAGTAATCTAAGTGCATTTTGTTTTAGTGTCATTTATTGTTTTTATTATAGTTTTTTTTTTTTTTTTTTTGCAAGAGGTGAGGGCAGAGACAAGTGTTAGCAGAATTACTATTTCTCATTAGTTTCTCAACCCTTTTTTACTTAAAAACTCATTATCATTAAAAATTATGGGTCACACTTTAAATTTTCAATAAGGAAAAATTAGTCATGAAATTTGAAAATGTGAAATTTTGGTTTAGCATCCCCAAAGAAGATTAACGGAACAGTTTTCATTTAAAGGGATTTATAAAAAATCTGCTGCTTTTTTTCTTTAGATACCAATAATAACTGATTTAAATCTGTCAAGGAATGCCAAATGGAAAGGATTATCCATACTGTCTTAAAGATTAAGGAATTTAGCATCCAGTTTAAAATATCAAATGATAAAGACTTGACATGGAATCCATGTGCTTGGGGTCTTTAACTTTTTAAAAATAAAGATTTTTTAGATATAAAATAATTAATAAATTACTCTTCTGTTAACTTGGGGTGTATTTGGATACCCTTCAGGGCCTATTAGTGCACCCAGGTGCACCTGGCTATCATTCAGGGTGCATAGGTTGAGAAATGTTAGGCTCGGTGATCAAAATTAAAATCTAAATTTATATCCATTAAAGATTACATTTATAAAAAAATATATTCAGTTTCAATACAGGATTCACAAAACCAGTTTTTAAAGGACTGTGTATTTTGATTTTCCTTGTTACTTATACAATTTGTTACCAAATGTTGCCAGACAGACATTTGTGTCACAATGCAATTTTTCATTTCTATTTCAATTTCTACAAAATTAAAAAAAAACAACTTAATTTTATTTATTATCAAAATTTTAATTTTAATTTTCTATATTTAATTTATTATAAAATGAGATGAGGTATTATGTACACTATTTACATTATTTGGACTATTGTCCATATCTTTGTCGCATGTTTATCACAATGTCTAATGGATGTCAGTTATCTCCCCTCTGATATCCATTAGACAAGGCACATAGAACTAGAACAGTCTACCCCAGTGAGCGAAATAAAGGGTTCAGTTCGACATCCCAACCACCTGAAGAAGGCTGGAGTGTACAATGGCCAAAGTGTTGTGATAAACACAGCAACAAAGATTAGGACAATAGCCCGAATAATGTAAATAGTGTTATTATAAAATGTTTAAAAAAATCTTATCTAATTTTTTTTTAAAGTTTAAAAAATTAAGATATCATGTGCAAATATGAGTGGATGTGCTGATTAACACCGAATGGCGACAGTCTGTTTCATGTTTGTATGAAATCTTCATGGCTTGATGTTGATTGCATTGCAGCATGAAATAGACTGTCACCAAATGATGCTGACATCAGTATAACTCTTTACACACACACACACACACACACACACACATATATATATAATAATGATGAAAGCAGAGACTTTAGAAATTCATTGGTAATAATTTATTGTACAGGATCAGACCTCATCTCTTCAAACCAAACAATTTCACAACAAATTTCACTTTGTTATCTATCTATCTATCTATCTATCTATCTATCTATCTATCTATCTATCTATCTATCTATCTATAATCACTTTGTTTTATTTATATATCTGATTGCTTGACTTTACAAATTTAATCACAATATTAGATTAGTGGCAAGGTTTCATCATTAGCTTCTTTCTTTCCAATCAATTTTGTTTTTAAATTTTTGAAGGTCAATGTGAATCATTTTTTTTTTTATATTAATGCTAGACCCAAGAGCAATTTTAATTTAGATGGTTATTATTGAAGAAATAAAAGAGTGAACAAAATTAAGACATAAATTTAAAGTTTATAAGGACACATGTGGAAAGATAAATTAACCCTAGACTTGAATAAGCTAAGATTGTAGTGGTCATGGAAGTATCTTCTTGGGAGTCAGTTCCATCAAGTAGCGGTTTCTCTCTAAAGAAGCTGTTTGAAAATTTCATTTTCACAATTTAATGGAATAAAAAATCCATTGTTCCTGTTAAAAAAGAGTGTAAAAGAAATGGTGGGTCCTAGCTGTAAGGGACAGAATTAGTAGAACTAAAGAATGTAGCATGTCTAAACATTTACCATGGAAATATGAATTAAAAAATTTTACATCCTTTGCTATTCTGTGGTCAATTTCAATTTATTTCCTTTCCTCTAGAAATAGCCTCAAATCATGAAACATTCAGTAACCACTTGTCTTTTAGTGGTTTTATTTCCTTGCTTGGAATGAAATGATTGAAAAACAAAAGTAATAAAAAGACAAACTGAATATTTCTTGAGTAGATGATGAGATATACAATACTTTAATGCAAAAGAGACGCACTTATTATAAAAGATGTTTATTTTAATGTTGCTTTGATAACACTTTTTGATCTATATTTCTTTGTATAACCATTAACTTGTGTAGACTAGGATTGTATGGCTCTACATGTCACGTAACAAGCTGAATTCTAACAGGCTGATGTAATGTAAACAAAAAAAGATGTGAAATGCCACTTAGAAAATTATATGGCTCTACATGTCATGTAGCAAGCTGAATTCTAACAGGCTGATATCATGGGGCAAGAATTGGCTGGTCAACTTTAATGCCTCAAAAACTAAACTACTAACCACCATAGAGATCCTTCCCTGCCCCCCATTAAAATGTCTGATAGTCAACTTCCTGAGAGCAACTGCCTGCGTCTGCTTGGTCTCACATTGACTGCTGACCTGAGATGGAACAAATACATTGAGTCAATTGCTTCTTCCGCTGCGAGGAAAGTTGGCTCTCTGTGCCGTGCCAGGAAATTTTTCTCCCCAGAATCGATACTTCAAATATATAAATCAACCATTCATCCTTGCATGGAGTATTGCTGCCATATATGGTCTGGGGCACCTTCTGTTTACCTCGGAGTTCTTGACAAGATCCAGAGACGGATATGTAATATAATTGGCCCTGATCTGGCGTCTCATCTGCAGTCACTCTCTCACAGATGCGCTGTCGCCTCTCTCTGTCTTTTCTACAAATACTTTCATGGTAATTGCTCCGATGAGTTGCTTTCACTGGTTCCCAGACTCCATGAATTCAAGCACCCTACGAGGCTGGCATCCCGCTCCCACCCTTACACTATAGAAATTTTTAAATGTAGCCGTCTCTTCTACTCCAATAGCTTCATACCTCACACCTCTCGCCTGTGGAACACTCTTCCCAATTACTGTTTCCCTGAGAGCTATAATCTCCATCTATTCAAATGTAATGTCAATCGACACCTCCAGTTACCTTGATCTACCCACTATCCTTCTCCTCATCCTTTCTTCTATCACTCCTATCTGCTCTTGCTCCAAATCTTCTGCAACCCCTTGCATCCTATTGGCTTCACACCTTGCTCAGGGTGTAATGCTTAAAAAAAAAAAAAAATAATGTAAACAAAAACAGATGTGAATGGCCACTTAAAAAATTATATGGCTCTACATGTCATGTAACAAGCTGAATTCTAACAGGCTCATGTAATGTAAACAAAAAAAGATGTGAATAGCCACTTAGGAAATTGCTGATCTAAAAGGGAGGTAACTTTAAAAAATTGAATTCTTAGAATCTAAATTAACAATGTATAATTACGTGGAATTTATCAGACATTATTTCAATTCCTTAAACATATTTTCACTCTTTTTTTTGTTACTAACCCACAAATTACAAATGACTGTGAGTTACCTCACTTTTATGATTTTCAATGGCCTGTTTTGTAAATGAACGCTATGAGGTAAATTTTGTACCTCATAGTCCATTGCAGTTAACGATTAAATTATAAAGTTTGTTGTGATATTTGGTTTAAAAAAAATGGTTAACAAATTTGTTGCATTTGAATGTTCTAGTGGATATGTTAGTAACTGTGAAAAAGTATCGACATTTTCTTTTCCTCTTGGAAAATCCAACTTTGTAGAAAAATGGATAAAATCCGTTAACCATATTGATTAGTTTCCTACAAAAAATTCAATTCTCTGTATGAAACATTTTGAAGAGAAATTTATTTTGAAAGGAAAATGAAACAAACTGAATTGGGATCTACATCCAATATTTACAATACAATCAGAAAAAGTAAGACAATTGTCTTTTTTGCGGAATACAAGGGAATTCAGAAAGACTCCAAAACACCGACTGGTCCAAACTGTTGAATTACATGATGTTATTTCTGTTGATACGATAAAGGATTTTACTCAATTGGAAGTAGCAAAGTGTTGTCCTAACAGTTTTGAACTTAAAAAAAAAGATTATATTCTAATTTATAGAAGTCTTTGACTCTGAAATACATTTTCCATCTAATAAAAGAATGTATTTGCATTGACCAAAACCTTTACATCCAGCTCCAGCATAATGGACCTTATATACAATTACAACAGTGGTTTATACATGGACATAATGCTAAACTCACAAAATTTAGCATGTTAGAAAATTTTCAAACTACATACAAAATGTGGTGGTAAAACAACCATACTTAATTCTAAAAGAATTACAAAAAAATAGACAACATGGCATTAACTAAGAGGCTGTGAATAATTTTCTGTCGAATTAATATGTTATGCCTTACTACTGTGCTATACATCTTATTGTGCAAAATATGTTTTTACTTGAGAACATCATACTGAAAAAGGAATTCACCTTGCAGCAAAAATTGTTGTGAATATATTTTAAAACATCAAATGAAAGTTTTCATTGGATGAAGTTTGAAAATATTGTAGAATTTTTTTAAAAAAAAAGAAAAGGTCAAAAGAAAATTGATTTATCAAGAAACTGTTGGTAAATTTTTTCATTTGTTTTGTATTACTGCTTAATTCTTTAATAACTTTGTTTACAATCTTTTATTATTACTTTTCTGTTTAAAAAGAGACAGAAAAAAGAACCTGTTTGTTTATTTTTGGACAGTTTTAACATGTTTTAGATAAAACAGACATAGATTGACAAATAGGCGTGTTAGAAATTAACCTGAAATGCAACATGTGGAACCGTATATATTTGTAGGCCATTAGATGTGCTACATTTTAATCCAAAAAAGATGCACTTATTATAAAAGCTGTTTATTCTATTGTTGCATTCTTGATACTTTTTATCTTCTGTATTTTTTTGTATGTTGTTGAATAATTTTAAAATTCTACCTTTTTCTTTTCCGTTCTAGCATCATGTCAATGAATGAGTGTGTAAAATATTTCTACAAATCTACAAGTAAGAAAAATTCACTTTTGTTTCATTTGGAAATTGCTTTCTTTTCTATACAATTCAAAGAAAAACAAATTGACTCAGTAAGACTTTGATCTAAAATTTGTGGAAACTATTTTTTTTTACACAATTGTTCACCTAATGCTAGGCTCGTGAGCCACTCAAGATAGAGTTACTGAATGAAGCTGTTTATGTTCATAAAAAGAGAGGTAAGAAATGTAGATTATGAAGATATGTAGGAAAGATAATGGTTGATTTGAGACTTGAAGGAATTAATATTGTAGTAATCAGGGAAGCATCCTCTCGGGAGTGTTCTACAAAGCAGCAGTTTTTGGGAAGAAGCTAAGTGGAACTTTCTTGTTTCTAGTGGAATATGAAAGACCCAATCTGTTTGGACAGTTTTTGATTAAAAGTGTTCAATGTTGGTGTGCTGTTCTTTCACTTAACAATAAGTTGGGTGTGTGTCCCCTAAGGCTGACACACTGTGCATCTCTGTACATGAGCAAGAGTATTTAGGGTACAATCATGGCTCAGAAAGGGTTGCTTTTTTTTTTATTTTCAGTTTGAAGGATAAGGCATCCAAGGTGTCTTGGGTGTTACATCTGGGTACTTGGGTGTCACATCTGGATGCTTGGGTGTCACATCTGGATACTTGGGAACACCCTCAATCAGAGACTGTCTCTACAGATTGTGTTACCCAACCTTTGTAAGTTTAGCACCATATCACACACATTTGGCTGTGATGCATGTGCCTGATATACCTTTATCCAACTAAGTGTTATGACATGTATTGGGCTTCATATATTGGTATTCCAACATGTGGTTCTATCACTCAGTAATAATTATAGTTGGTGGGGGGAGGTTCAGAATTTAAGCTAACCCTAATCTATATTATAAACTGATTTATGAAAGGAGATAACTACAGGTATATTAAATTCCTATTATAGAGTAGTTTCTCTTATTAATTTGCAAGTAATTTTCTGTATTTTAGTATGATTTGTTTGTGGACTTGTTAACATAGAGTAATACATAAAGTAGTTACAATAACATAGTACATAAAGTAATTACCATAGAGTAGTACATTCTAGCAAGAATTTTCTTAGGAAATTACTTTATTCTTCAAGTTGGTTCAATACCAACTTGAAGAATAATTTTCAACTTAACAGTGTGCTTTTATGCTTACTGCAAATGATTTAGTTTTTCAAAGTTGACAAGATTTACAGAGTAGTTACATTTCAAACATTTACAGAGTAGTCTCCCATTATTTATTTGGACCTATGATAGAAATTCTGTAAATATGCAGTAGTTTTCTATTTAGCTTATTAAGAAACAGTGACATTTGTTAAAAGTGGTTCTTTCAAGACAATGTTAAATAATGTATCACCTTGATGTTCATTGTCAATAGTCAGGTCAACCAAACTTATGTAATCGATACAGGCATTCTCTAAAGATCTTATGGGAGAATGAAAATTAAATAACGAATAAAATAAATAATAAACATTAATAATTAAAAAAAAAGATAATTTCATTTTCCCATAATGCAAATGGAAACCAAAAAAAGAAATGGTTTCTGGTCACATGCAAAGTTTGTGACTTTACTTTCGGAAAGGAGATCATCTTTCTCTTGATACTTTTGAATCGTTAGATTTGGATGTGTTTTGCAGTGGTCATAAGATAAAGGTCATTCAGTCACCCTCTCTAAATGTCATGTTGACTTGAGGTCAACCACTCTCTTACCTCTGAGTTTAGTACACACACATGCATCAATAAAAAATTGACCCTTAATTTTCTAACCAAGTTTTTGTATCCCTTATTAGGGTCCAATGATATTAGCATCTTCTGATACTGGACGAAAAAAAACAAATACCAACCCGCAACAATTTCTCCTCATCCCTACCTTTCTTCTCTATATTAACGATCTGCAACAGAAAATTCTCAGGTCATAAGTGAATATCTACATAGATGATACCACAGTTTATAAATGCACCTTTAAAAAATCTAGATGACCAGAGCCTGGCAGCTGATCTCCCTTCTGACTTAGGGGTGAAAGACTGGTGTTTTGTTATTTTTAGGTTGATTTGGCTTTTGAAGGTTATTTAGAGCCAGTAAATATTTTTAGATTGTAAGATTTTTTTTTAGAAGTTGGGGGTGAAGAGGTGGTATTTCATACCTTTCCTAAGGGTATTTGTGCATAAGTGAAAATAACCTAATGGTAATTTGAATTTGGTTCTCTGATTAACAATTCATAATAATTATTCATTACACCATCCCCACATCCAAGCTTACAGCACCTGATATTCCCAAGTGGTCACCCACCTAGGTACTGTCCAGGCACAAGGTTGCTTAACTTCAGTAATTATATGGGAACAGATGTTTCAACATGATGTGGCCACAAGCCTAAAGACTGGTTTGTAACATTTAATATCTGAAAATTCAAGATAGTAACTTTTCATCACACCTCTCACCAACCCTCGCCAGATTGACCCAGAATTCTCAACAGTAACAGTGAATTGTTGCAATCTAAAAGAGGCCATTTTTATTGAACATCTATTGGAGCAGAAGTTCACCACAGATCTCAAGCAGAACTCGTATGTATGATCCATAACTAAAGATGCTGGAAAAATGGTTGTCCCCTTATACAACTCCAGAGAATATTTGATTTCATCTAGTACACTTCATCTTTACAAGAGTAAGATCAGACCAAAAATTAAATATTGATGCAATATTTTGGCTGGAGATGCACAATCATTGCTTTCCAGGCTTGACAGAATTACAAAAAAGTTGAATTATTTTCCAACTTACAGTCTATTTCCCACAGGTGAAACATTACAAGCGTCTTGCAGCACATATACAATTTCCATGGAAAATATTTGGATATGCTACATTCCTTAGTTCCAGCAGTTCAGGCCTATAGAGCTAGGCCTCTCGCTAATCTATTGCTATTTCTATGGCAAATGTTCAGATGAGCTACATTCCTTAGTTGCATCAGTTCAGACCTTTACATCTAAGCCTCTCTCTATATTGCTATTTCTATGGCAAATGTTCAGATGAGCTACATTCCTTAGTTCCATCAGTTCAGACCTTTACATCTAAGCTTCTTTCTACTCTATTGCTATTTCCCTGGCAAATGTTCAAATGAGTTACATTCCTTAGTTCCACCAGTTCAGACCTTTACATCTAAGCCTCTTTCTACTCTATTGCTATTTCTATGGCTAATGTTCAGATGAGCTACATTCCTTAGTTCCACCAGTTCAGACCTTTACATCTAAGCCTCTCTCTATTCTATCGCTATTTCCATGGCAAATCTTCAGATGCACTACATTCCTTAGTTGCATCAGTTCAGACCTTTACATCTAAGCCTCTCTCTAACCTACTGCTATTTCTATGGCATATGTTCAGATGAGCTACATTCCTTAGTTCCACCATTTCAGACCTTTACATCTAAGCCTCTCTCTAATCAATTGCTATATCTATGGCAAATTTTCAGATGAGCTACATTCGTTAGTTCCACCATTTCAGACCTTTACATCTAAGCCTCTTTCTACTCTATTGCTATTTCCCTGGCAGATGTTCAAATGAGCAACATTCCTTAGTTCCACCAGTTCCGACATTTACATCTAAGCCTCTCTCTAATCAATTGCTATATCTATGGCAAATTTTCAGATGAGCTACATTCGTTAGTTCCACCAGTTCAGACCTTTACATCTAAGCCTCTCTCTAATCTATCGCTATTTTCATGTCAAATGTTCAGATGAGCTACATTCGTTAGTTCCACCAGTTCAGACCTTTACATCTAAGCCTCTCTCTAATCTATCGCTATTTTCATGTCAAATGTTCAGATGAGTTACATTCCTTAGTTCCACCAGTTCAGACCTTTACATCTAAGCCTCTTTCTACTCTATTGCTATTTCCCTGGCAGATGTTCAAATGAGCAACATTCCTTAGTTCCACCAGTTCAGACCTTTACATCTAAGCCTCTCTCTAATCAATTCTATATCTATGGCAAATTTTCAGATGAACCACATTTGTTAGTTCCACCAGTTCAGAAGTTTACATCTAAGTTCTCTCTAATCTATCGCTATTTTCATGTCAAATGTTCAGATGAAATACATTCGTTAGTTCCACCAGTTCAGACCTTTACAAAAAAGCCTCTTCTAATCTAAAAAGTCCATGTTTATGGCAAATGTTCAGATGAGTTACATTCCTTAGTTCCACCAGTTCAGACCTTTACATCTAAGCCTCTCTCTAATCTATTGCTATTTCTATGGCAGATGTTCAGATGAGCTACATTCCTTAGTTCCACCAGTTCAGACCTTTACATCTAAGCCTCCCTCTAATCTATTGCTATTTCTATGGCAGATGTTCAGATGAGCTACATTCCTTAGTTCCACCAGTTCAGACCTTTACATCTAAGCCTCTCTCTACTTTATTCTTATTTACATGGAAAATGTTCAGATGAGCTACATTTGTTTCTAAACACATAACTTGTATGTGCTCTTATTCATTGAAGTATTTTTTTTACAAAATGTTATTTTGCTTTGAACAGCTGAAAATTCAAAATATGATTTTTTTTTTCCGAGACTAAATTTTACACCTTACTTTGTTTTGCAAAATCAACATGACCAATGTTTATCAATATTCTGAAATTGTACTTAATTAAATGTCCCCTAAAACTACAACCAGGTTTGATGTTCATTTCATTAATGACCAGTGGACTTCAAATTTTTAAAAATTTTTATTGTTAAACAAAAAAAAAAGAAAAGAATCAATCAATTCAAATAAATAAATGCGTAAAAAAGAACTTTCAAATTATTGAAACTATTATCTGACACTGACAGACACTTGTTTTGATTTAAGTTTATTTATTAAAGTTTTGAATAAATTTTCAGCAGAAGAAACTAAGAATTTATGGAATGGAAATTGGTAAAAAAATCAGCATTTTTCACTGAGTTGGAACAAATGAATAATTTAGACATGATCTGAGTGTGTACTTTTAGTTGGATCATCTCGTATTCACAGTTAAGCTTCTATTTACCAGTTTGAAATAAGTAACTAGGACATTTTATTGTTCTGTCATATGTATATAAATATATGTATATATGTAAGATACATGCATATATAGGTGTGTGTATATATATATATATATATGCATGACTATATATACTTGTATATATATGTGCATATGTGTTTATATATGTGTGTATATATATGTGTGTGTATATATACATGTGTATACAAACAATTGTTTATATGTGTGTATATATGTGGGTATATATATACAGATGTGTGTACATATATATGAGAGTATATATGTATGTGTGTATATATGTTTTGTCTATATAAATATATGTATATATATATGGTATATATGTGTGAAATGTATATATATATATAAATAAAATGATAAATATATGTATATATATATATATATATATATATAAATTACGGCATGTGAATATATATATATTTTTATATGTACATAATTGTGTGTGAATATATATATATATTGTATATTTTTGTGTGTATATATCTGTATATATTTATGTGTGAATATGTACATATATATGTTATACATTTATATACATAAAAAATATTGTTACTGTGGAGATATTTAGACATATATAACTATATTTATTTTTTATAATTATGTCTATGTTTTTATACTATATATATACATATATATACATATATATATATAAGTCAAACCAAAAAACCAGACAAACCTGCAATCAACAAACCTTTGAAATTTGTTTTGATCATTAGCAAGTGAAAAAATCAAAAGATGAATTTGAGACAAGAGTTAGATAATTTTGGTTTATATATATATATATATATATATATATATATATATTTATAACATAAATATACATATATATATATATACATTTTAATGATTAAAACATATATGCAATATAGAATATATAAATGTTTGCATATATCTTTATATAAATGTATTGATTGTATATGTGTATTAAAATTAAATTTATCTAAATGAAGACTGATGATACACCAATTCATTAATTAACCTGAAAAATCGAATCATCTTAAATAATAGGTTTTAAAGGTATAGATGAAATAAATAGAAATATAAAACATATGGGAAAGTTCTTAACTCCCTTTTGTCCAGAAAAGAAAAGCTCTTATCAGAACACAAGAAAAATTAAATAAAAGTTTAATTGTAAATAATTTTGTCTATAAAGGAAGGATTTATTTTAAATACTTAAATATATACATATATATTTATATATATATAAATATATATATATATTTATATATATATAAACATTGTGTGTGCTGTGTATTTAAAATCCCATCACCAACAACAAATTGATAGAACCTCATTAAACAACAAATAAACAAAGATTCATATAATTCATGTTAAATGAAGGATTTCAAGAAATTCCCATTGAAAACATAATTTAATTTTTAAACAAAAAGCAAAAAACTAATACTTTTGTTATTTTAAATAAACATTGAGTACCACCAAAAATTACAGGCCATGAAGAATTCATCATAATAAATTTATTGTTTTTTTTATTAAAAAACTTTCCTCAACTAAAAAAACCATATCAATAAACTTATTACTTCTAACAATGCTGAAATAGGATCTCTATAAACTTCAAAAGATTATAGGTGACTTATTTACCTGGCTACCTTTTAAAAAAAACAAAAAATATAAAAAATTGATCATCCCCTTTGATGGTATCATTTCACAAATACCTACAAATCATTCTATTACCTTTCAAAATAAATTAACAAATTAGAGAATTTTCCTAATTATTAGGAATATTGTATTAAGTCCACAAATGAATTTATACAAATTCTTCATGCTGGAAAAAACCAAACAACTAAATAATCACATCTTTGGATGTATTCCATTTATTGTTTAATGTAGAAGATCTATGAAATACACTTTTATCCGTGATACATGAAAAAAGATGATTTAAAGTCTGGATGGGATTAAATTAACAGACAACATTTGGAATGTCTCCATTTTAAAAAACATTTAGAAAATAATTTACTTAGTGAGTTTTATGCAACCCCCTATTAAATGTTGTATACCTTATATTATTTTTTACCTTTTTCGTTAAAAAAATCATTAATCAAAAATTACACAACTTAAAAATATATTTGAATTTCATCTAAATCTTCAAATATCATTAGAATTAATGCTAATAATAAAATTCCATTCTTATGTATTTATTTAATCCCAAAAATATCTTTTAAATATATTATATATATAAAGCCAACATTATGCTCTAAGTGGTTTGATTTCTCATATATATATATATTTATAGAACAATACAATATAAATTGATAGTTCAATAATAAATATTAAAATGCCCCTTTCATTCAATGATTTTTCCATATAGATAAAACATAAAATATATATAAGCAAGGAAACTAGCATTAACTTGTGTCTTATTAATTATAATAGTGAATGCCCCCAACAATATCAGTTAGCTGTTTATAAAAAAAAACTTAATCCAACGTTCACAAATGATATCTTCTTCCAAAAACCATATTCTATAAAGAATTACATAACATTAAACAAACACTTGTTAATAATGGATTTCCTAATTCGTCATTGATCAACAAATTAAAATGTATCTCAATAAACTTAATAATACCTCTAACAAAATTGATAATATTAATAATAAAATAATAGTGTCAAAATAAACATAACACTATTAACTTATACTATTATTGTAACCAAATGCATAATAATTACAAACATGATGAAACAACACTCAAAAAACATAATAGGTAGAAATGTTAAACCCATTAATAATAATAAACAAGTTAAGCTCATCATATATTATAAAAAAATTTAAAACAATTGACCTCATAGTCTTAATAACCTACAACAACCACAACTAAATCCTCAAAAAAAAACCAATGTAATGTATCAATTTACATGCCCGTTCAGAGATTGTATCTCTGATACTAATAATAAACCCACTACATATATTGGTTTTACTACAACCACACTCTCTAGATAGACTTACCTGTCACCTTTCTGATCTTAGTTCTATTAAACAACATTTTTAGAAAAGAAAAACATAGCCATGTACATAATATTAGACAGATATTAGTTGATAACACAATAATACTCACACATATACACACAGTAAAAAGAACCTTCAGATATTGGAGGCCATCTACATTAAAACAAAGCAACCCACACTCAACAAAATTATATTTCAAACTAGTCACAACACATTACATTGCATCTAGACATATGGTTCTGTTGTTAATATTTTGGTCTCGTGCGTGGGTATGACGTCATAGAACCGCATCTTGAACTTACGACCTGCGTCTGCTATTCCATGACCGTTATCGTCGCATAGCAATCTTCTATGTCAACATAACAGAATATCATCTTTGATGGTGAATATCTTTATTTAAATGTCCATATAACCACTCTGAAGATGGCTCATGTGAGCTGAAAGCTTACATCAAGGAACAATAAAAAAAAAAAAATATCCAAATGTTGGACAATTTTTGTCTTTATTTTCTCCAGAAATTAAAGCAAATATACAAAGTTTAGAACGGCTCATGATCAAACATAATAGACATTCATTGTCTGTTATATTTAACAATTCTGTGTTTTTTTTTATTAAATTCATAAATGTAATGGAAATAGATATATATGTGTCATTTTTCTTTTATGCTGTTAAATATCTGATTGTTAATCAATATATGCATTTGATTTTAATAAATATATATATTTCAAACATTGAATACAATTTTATTATGTGAAATAAACAAGTTCAAAAAAATTAAATTTCAAATAGGGAGCCTTAGAAAAAATCATTGATTAGAAAAAATAAAGACAAAATAAAAAAAAAAAAATTAAATAAAAATTATATGAAAAAAAAAAAAAAAAAATGTTGTTCTAAAAAAAAAAATACATATTAAATAAATAAAAATGGCTGCAATTGAAAGATAACCCGCAATATTTTTAATTTAAAAAATATTTAACACAAAAAAATACAAAGAAATCATTTTTTACTTTTTCAGAAATGGGAAAATAAAATTTTATTTTCTAAAAATAAAGTTCAATTTAAAAATTTCAAAAACAAAAACATGTAAAAATGTAAAATACAAAATTAAAATAAACTCCTATATTAATTATATTAGACATATAATATTAAATAAATTTATAAAAATTCCAGAAATTTTTTTTATAATTCTTTTTGAAAAATGATAATAGATAAAAGTAAAAATAATTTCATTATCTGTGTGAAAATATTTTTATTTCACCAATTTTTCTAATGTTTATAGAAAATCATATTTATATATCAATCCCTGGTTCCCTTAATTTATTACCAAATGAATTATCTTTCCCCATATCTAACTTTTATATTATGCCAATTCTATCTATCTATCAATTAACTAATATATAATTTCTATTTTTCATTTAATAATTAAAAATTAAATGCAATATTTTGTAAAATTATTATTAATATTCTTCTTTTTCTATCCAATTATTTCCTAAATCATTTATTTGTTTATTGTTTCGACACAAATAAAACCATTTGCTCTTTTTGTATTTTCAACTTTTTAAAAATTTTTTCTAATTTAGAATCTGTTAGTATATTGGAACTGTTTTATTTTCTAAACTAAATAGGGCTTATTTTGTGTCAAATTTAATTCATAATATTTTTTTATAAAACTTTTCAACAACCATTTACAAGTTTGTCGTACAACAACAAAAATTCTTTTAAGGATGAATGGGGCAAAAA
The DNA here is from genome assembly GCA_903632075.3 of Acanthosepion pharaonis. Classification (NCBI taxonomy): domain Eukaryota; kingdom Metazoa; phylum Mollusca; class Cephalopoda; order Sepiida; family Sepiidae; genus Acanthosepion; species Acanthosepion pharaonis. The sequence goes on from CAHIKZ030003693.1 coordinate 63,453, forward strand.
ATATTAAAATTTTCATTACAGGATTAGAATATATATATTATATATAATATATATTTTAATACTTATATATATAACATTTTATAAATATGTATATATTGAAAGTTCATATATATTACGTGATATGTGAAACATTTCTTAAGGAAATTAAAAGCCTGGGATATTTTGAGCAATATTTTTCAAATAAACTAATCTTTCTCCCATCTTGAATGAACTGACAATTCCATTTTCATTTCACCAACATTTGCAAACAAATTTTTTGCAAGTGAAAATTAAGCATTTGATTTCTAGAACTATTTTATATCTTATTATATTTTTATATATAAATATATATATTTTCATTGAAAAATTTAAATATATTTCAAAATTTTTATATAAAAAGCAAATAATATATAGTTATATATATAAATATCATTATATTAATTAATTTTTTTAAAATAATTTAATAATTAATGAGTATAACTGTAAAAAAATAATCAAAAAAAGCAAATAAAATTTTTTATACAAAATATTTATACTAAAGATAAAAATAATAATGGATATTTTAAATATTGTACTTTAAAATTTTTTTTGAAACATTTTTAAAACATTTAAAGGAAGATTTGTTATTTTTTTTTTTTTTCAAACTCTTTCACTTTCATTAACAAAATTAGTGTTATTAATTTTCTGAAAAACAACACCAAACATTTATTAAACTTTATATCTTGTAATTTTTGCATAAAATTAAGAATCTTTTTTAAATTTTGAAAATATTTAAGAAATGGATTTTTTTTATTTTCTCCTTGTGTAAAAAATTTTTATTTGAAAAAATTAACAACACATTCTTGGGTCATAGTGGTTTTTTAAACAAAAAAACTTTTTGGTCTTCCAAAATTTTTTAAACCTTTTTCATTTTAAGTCTTTGATACAAAAAATTTATCATCTTTATAAAACATGGAAAAATATTCACTACAATACATTTCAAATGCTTTCCTTTAAAAATTTACAATTTAAATAAAATGCACATAAAATATCAATATCTCCTTTTAGAATATTTATTTTTATAAATAATCTATAAACAAAAAAATATTTTTATATAACAATTGTTAAACATTTTTATAAAAATATATAAAATATATATAAATATTTTTATACTAATTTTTATTTTTTTTTTCGTTTTTATAAAAAAAATATTTTATGTAAAAAATATACAAAATATCCTTTTAATTCCTTCCAAATCTTTAGATCAAAAAATCCATTCCTGTTAAAATAGATTAACATATATAACCAAATGGAAAAAAGTTAATATTTAAATTGAAAAAAATCTAAAAAAAAAATTTTTAGGTAATTCATATTAGTGAAGTTCTCTTATTTCCTTATTATATATTATATTTAAAATTTACCTTTATTTTTACTTTTATAATTTTTTATTATAGGTTAAAATGAAGGTACAAAGTGAGGTTTCAAAACATTTTGGTGTTGGAGAAATTATTAAGTGACCAAGAACTGTTTTTCTTTATAAAGAATGAAAATATTTTATTAGACTGTCTTCTACAAAACAAACATTCATAATATTCTGAAAAGCACAAATTTATTTAATAGAAATAAAATAAAATAATGCCATACTATATATTGCTTTCATATGTTGAACTACAGTTTTTGCTGTGTATTTATAACTTTGAAAATTTTTTAAATTATTTTCAAAACATATTCAGTTAATTTAATAATTATATTTAATTTTTAATATTTTTTTTTTTATTTTTTTAAAATAGAATTTTTTGTTTTTTTAAAATTTTCAAAAATTATTGACTCAGCTCAAAGAAGATTACATTTTGCAGAAGGATTGTTTGAATTAAACCTGTATATTCATTAAAATATAATCTTATAAATATTCCATATTATTTTTTTTAATATCAATAAATTTGTTTCTACTTCCCTAAAAATCAAAAACTGGCAAAACTTTTCCTTTATTGTATTATTTAAAAAATTATTTTAAATTTAAAGTGCATAATCAATCACCATTTAAAATTACATTTTTTTTTTTTATTTTAATAAAAAAATCTTAAATTAATGTAACAAATAATAGTTCTTTTTTTAAAATTTATTTTATAATATTTTCAATAAACCCTATTTTAATAAAATTTATGAATAATATTTCACGTCATTTAATTTAATACAATTCTAACTTTTCTTATTTAATTTAATTTGTATTTGGTATAATTTCATTTAATTACTAGAAATATTCAGTAGGGATGGATAAACCATTTTTTTCTTTTTAAGCTTTTAAATGTATGAAATCTTTTCAAAATTCATGACATTCATCAATAAATTTTAAATGAGATAATTAATACTTTCTAATGATTCATGTGACATTATTAAAAGAAAGCTTTTGAGCAGAGATGTTTTTTTTTATCTCTTTCATAATGTGCAAGAATTCCAGGTTGAGGAAACATCTGACAAAATATAATAGCATTATATTTCAATTTCAAAACTGTGACTTAGAAAAGACCGGAAGTCTGTAACTTAATAAAACAAATTTTTTAAGACTTCTCGCCTGTCACTGTCTTTAAGAAATTGTTTAAATATTTTGTGACTAATTATAATCTGAAACTGTTGAAATTTGAGTTCAATGCATATCCAGATAATAATCGGATTTATTCCCTAAGTTTCTCTACATGAATTGAAATTTTTATATAATTTTAACATTTGATTTATTTCTACTACCATTTATCTGTATTCGGGAAAATGTTAATATTGAAAAATCAAAAAGAAAATTTTTTCATTTTTAAACTGTGTCCAGTGAACAATTTTTACATCAAATAAAAAGTAGAAAATTTTAAAAAAAATTTTTTTATTAAAATAATTTTAATAAAGCCATTATCAAATATCAAATGTTTTACAAATGTTAATAAATTTCTAAAATAATAAGAATACTTTAATTACAAAAAAAAAAATTCTTGTTCAAAAATAATCATATATCAACAGGAAGATATCTTTGCATTTTAAAATTTTTTTTTTTCATTTCAATACCAGACAAGGATTGAACTTTCAATATAATAATACAAATTCATGAAATATTTTTTAATCAAATATTCCTATAGAAATAAAAACATTAAAGGTATTTGAAAGGACAATGAAAAATTGCTAATCATTCAAAAAGATTTACAATTAACGTTTGTTGATGAGCATTTAATTTTTTTGTTAAGTTCATCCATGCAAGGCAGTAAAGCCACTAAGACACAAGGGATTTTACTGTGTGGAAGAATTGAAAAGATTAATAATGGTGGGAAGAAAGAGTAATTAATAGAAGTAAGTTTAAAATGATATTGCATTTAAACGATTTGCAGATTAAAGTTTTTGTTTTGGAACTGAATTTCACCCACAAGCAAGGCAGTAAAGCCACTATAATGAGTGGGAAGAGGAAAAAGTAATCAGGAGGACAGTGAATGCAATTGACATTGCATTTAAACTTATGAAGATTAAAATTGGCTGAAAAGCATGTAGCAGGAAGGGAGTTCCACAAGAAAGGCAGTAAAGAATTATATCAATCATTTTTTGTTTTTAATAATAATGTTAAAATTTGTAATAATGAATGAATGCTAAAAAAGGGCATACTAAAATTATATATATATATATATATATATATTCTTTCTAACACATTTTACCTAAACAATTAACATATTTCTGATATATTGATGATGCTCTATTAATATATCCCCATGATACTAACTTAATGGATCTTGTAGATATGTCGAACACAATAGAATTTATATATGAAATAGAAAAAATATTACTTTACCTTTCTTAGACATTATATTACACTGAGTTGACAACAGTCTAAAAGATAGTGTTCCCAAAAAATCAATCAATAAAAATGACTTAAACTTCTATTCTTGTTATAAGTGCCTTGATCAGGCATATGAAATTTGCACCTGAGCTTTTACAATATGCCATCCTTGGTAGAAACAGCAAGAATGATCAGAATTTTCATTTTGGATCCTGGAATGTTCACACTCTTCAGGACAATGATTCTGCAGCAGAGCGTAAAACAGCTCTTGTTTCTCTCGAGTTGAAGAAATATAACATCGACATAGTGGCCATTAGTGAAACACGTCCTGGCTGATAATTCTCCAACAACAGAAAAAAAGGCGGATACGTATTTTTATGGGCTGGCAAGACTGAGAAAGAACCACAACAATCTGATATTGGCTTTGCCATCAAGCCTGGACCTGCCTAGCTCACTGCCTTCCTTACCTAAATGTTTATCTGATTGCATAATGGCATTAACCCTCAATCTGGGTGCAACACCCGTATGATGATGGTTAGCTGCTTTCGCACCAACCTTAGGTAGTTCAGATGAAGTAGATTTTACAATCTCCTTTAGGGATGTCATCTCAAGTCCAACATAAGGATAAATTAGATCCTTGGGTAGTTTCAATGCTCATGTTGGCAGTGATTATCATTCTTGGAAGGGCATTTTA
>CAHIKZ030003694.1:0-27500 GCA_903632075.3 Acanthosepion pharaonis
ACAGGAGCAGATACTGCCTTTTGGAGAGGGAAGTTTCCAGCAGTCAGCTTTGACAGTCGGACCGAACATTCTTGTTGTAACACTCTCATTTGTATATGTTGGTATTACTGTTTCTGTTAATATATTTGTTTAACTCATTTCCTCTCTTGTGTCTTTATTTCTGGCCCCTAACAAGGCCACAAAGTATATATAAATATTTACTTTATTATTTCAGCATTAAAAAACTTATATATTTAAAAATATTTCCTAACTCCAGAAAACACTAGAAAGCTCAAGAATTAACAACGAACGAACATTTGTCAAGAAAACCGGAAGTCAAAATGTCTAGAATTGAAAGAAAACAGGAAAAAGAGTGAAATTTAAAGCCTGAGTGGAAAGTAAAAAAAAAAGAAAGACAAATACTTTTTTCCCCATATCGTACACTTTTTTACACTTTATAAAAAAATGAACAAATAAAAATACTTTTGCATAAAATGAAATGAATCTAAATATTTCGAGAAGTAGGAAGCTTAGTTCAATTCATGATAACCCACAAGAACGAGTGAACGGAGTTATTTCCGAAAATAATGGTTAACGAATATCTGGAGTCGATGGATGCTGAAGATAACATCAATCCGTTATGAGAGACTGTTCCTGATTTATATCTTATATATATATATATATATATATATATATTACACGATCACTATGTATTTTATAATATACAAATAAAGACTTGTAAGAACAGCATTGGAGGGTTAATTATATAAAAAATTATATAAACGCAGCCAATATACAAAATAAAGAAAAGAAATAATGATTTTCAATATTGTTTTTAAAAAGGAATGTTACACGCAGTTCTTCAGACGGCTGCCTCATTTTTGGTCTTTCTTTTCTTTGAAAGGGCGAGATTTATACTCAATTCTATACTCATTGAAATAGTCAACTTAGTAACCGTCTACCGCCTTTTGGTAAAATACTAAAGACTCTTAATCAACTCTGAATTGGTTAAGCATCTCACCTCACAGAATCTTCTTTCAAATAAGCAATATGGCTTTTTCTTCTCTAGGTCAACTGCTGATGTGTTAATAATTATTGCAAAAAGTGTCTATCAAGCTTTAGATAAGAGCAGTGAGGCTTGGGCTGTTGCTTTGCATATCTCGAAGGCATTTGACAGAGTTTGGCATATTGGTCTTCTTCACAAGTTCAAACGTAATGGTATTCTGAAAGTTTCATTAACATCCGACTTTTATTAGATTTTTGCAAGAATTTCAAAATCAATGCATTTTTCACCGCCAAAAAGTCGCTCAAATTTCTCATACTAATTTATGATCACTCGCTGACCGTTGGAAAAAAACATTTTTTACCAAAATTTTAAAAATTCTAAAAGGATAAAAAAGAAAATTTACATAAAAAAAATCCGTTGTTATTTCATCATAATAAAAACAAATATTTTGACGATAAAAGTTTATTTGTTTAGTAAGGAAAAGAGAACTGAACTGTTGCATAATATCTGTCCTCCTGTATGGCAATGGATAATGGACAATCTCCTCAAAGATGAAGAAGAGACTTGAAGCAACAGGTATGTGGTTCTACAGAAGGACACTGAGAATAGGATAGATCGAACATATGAGCAACGACGAAATTTTAAAGAACATAGAAACAAAAAAGGAAACTTAGGAAGAGACAGTTGAGGATTCTGGGGCAAATAATGAAAATCTGACACTGACAGGACAGAAGAAAACAACGTATAACATACTTAGTAAGCTCGAGTAAATGGAATAGTGTTTAGGAGAGATAACAGAAAGACAAAATTTATTAAGAGCTACAATGAGCAGGAAGTTGAGGAGAGCCATGATCGGCTAAGTCCTGATGGGGAAGCGGTTTACATAAAGAAAAAAATCATCTTTATCGAATCTTTACAGGTATTTTTCATATTTATATATATATATATATATATATATATATATATATATATATATTTGAGAGATAGAGAGAACCTGGGAGCATAGGTTCACTGTAGCCAAACGTCAAAGCACGTCAGATATATATATATATATATATATATATATATATATATATATAGTGACACGCATAAATATTGGATACATGTTATTTTCTGTTATAACTCTAGTTTATGTTCGCCATTTTGCCTGATATTTCGTAAGTAATATCTCATAAAGTTGTTTTAGTTGTATGTGGAAGGAAAATTAAAACTCATGGTTGAATCCATTTTTTTTTATCAAAGTTCAAATTACCTTCCTTCCACATATATATATATATATATATATATATATATATATATAGCGCACGCCGTCAGTATGAATGGGTTTTATGCACGATGCAATCATCAGGTACTGAGAACATGTCACAATCTGGTTAATATTTCTGAAGTCTCGCAGTTTCGTGGTATCATTTGGAATTATTATTATCGTTGTTAAGTATTTAAAATTTAAATTTAGGTTAAAACTTGCACTTAAAACTGAAAATTAGAAATTGTAATAGCTCTGTTATTTTGCATTGATCACTGTTTTACTTACACCAAAGGATATATATTTGTATGTGAACACATGCATGTTTTTTTATTTATATTTATTTATTTGATTATATATGTGTGCATGAGAGAGAGAGAGAGAGAGAGAGATGCTCAAAATTTAACTTGGACGAGGTCGAAATTGTTACGAGGCTGGTAAAACAACTCCCCTCCAATCTCCCCTCTTCAATAAGATGAAAAACTTTAAGACGCACGAACGGTGAAAAGGAAATTTAAGTTATTTTACATCGGAGCTGATGTCTTGTCTTCCATCTTTTCATATTTTTGGGGGTAAACGGAAAATGCAAATTCAAATAAAAAATTTACGTTTCCATCTTCTTCAAGAGAAGAAACCAAGACACAATAGCAAATTAAAATAATTGAAACGTCGAAGGGTTTTAGCTAAGAAAGGTCAAGACCAGCCGTTCATAATCGGAGTTCTTTTGGAAGCAACACAAATTCTTCGAGACAGTTTGTGAATTCAGCCACTATTCCGACCACAAAGTTTTGAGTCAGACACGGGATTAGTTTTTAAGTTTTGCAATATGCAAACCTTAAGAAAGTTAGCGCCAACTGAAAAGAAATTAAATTCATGCTGGTAAACATCCAACTAGTGGATCTTCAGCAATTTCTGCGTGTGTCAATATCGTACGTGCATATATATATATATATAAGGTTAATGGTCAGAGTTGAATCAGATCAAGAAACTGTATTAAAAAGTGCTCAATACACGTATGAAAAAATAAAAGTAAAAATAACATGTAGAGCTTTTAACTTTAAAAAATCAGGAAGACAGTTGAATCCACTACCTTGGTTTCAACCTTACGGTATCCTCAGGCAATTTTTATCAAATGAACTCTTAATGCTTTCTATTACACTCAACGTTCTGAGTTTGTTTATTTATTTTGAAAATAATAATATAGCGTTCATTGGTTAAAAAAAAAAAATAAAGCGTTAAGAGGTCATTTAATAAAAATTGCTTGGGGATACCGTAACGCTGAAACCAAGGTAGCGGATTCAACTGATCTTATTTTTTAAAGTTTCATATATATATATATATATATATATATATATATATATATATATATATATATATATATATATGAATAAATTTCCAAAGTTCTTCATAGAAGTAAATTCAAACTGATATAATACATTTTCAACCTCGGACAATCCATTATCATTTACCACATATAGTTTCTTTTTCTTTCCTGATCATTGCTTTCAAATTACTTTCTTCCTCGTTTTTAGTTGATAATTCTTTGTATCAAGTTATGTTTATGTAAAACTCTTATTTACAGTCATCTTATTATTATTTAATTGCTAGCTGTAATTTGTCTAATGTCTTTTACAATCATATATGGGAAGCAATCTTTCTTTCAAGAAATTTTCATTGAAAACAGCCTACAAGAAAGATTTAATTAATGTTTTCAGTTTTTCTAGCATTCTAACATTTTCCCATTTTTCAGGGGTTAAATAATATAAAAAATTGTCCATGGTTTTTATTATTCAGAGTGCTTTCGGTTAGTTCTATAGCCATTATCAAGAATGTTGTAGAAAACAATCCACGAAACTCAGCACACCGAAACAATATCTTTGATAATGGCTAGAGAACGGAAAGCGCTCGGAATAATAACTATGGTCATTTTTTATATTCTAAAACTTTTATATCGCAAAAATGTTAGAAAATGTAAAAATCCAATAAAAGATTAATTAATTTTCCTTGTTGGCCGTTTTCAACGAATGATATATATATATATATATATATATATATATATATATATATATATATATATATATATGTGTGTGTGTGTGTGAGCAAATATATAGATCCGACAGTATGAAGAAAATATGTTGAAAAAACAAACAAAAATCCTAATATGCGATTATGCTGTTTTTAATGTTTAATGTCAATGTCGGACGTTTTTAATGTTTCAAATATTTCATAAAAAAAAAATAGATATATATACAATTCAACATGAAAAACGATGTATAAAAAGCATATCAATAAAACAGATAATTGAAATCTTATGTCTAAATTTTTTTTTTCATGTTGAATTGTATATGGTCTATGTTAATTAATGTTTTATGAATATGTCCTGAAGATGGTCTATTAGACTGAAACGTCCGACGTTGACACAAAACATTAAAACAGCATCATCGCATATTAGGATTTTTGTTTGTTTTTTCAGTATATTTTTCTTTATATATATATATATATATATATATGCGCGCGCGAAGCGTAGTGTTGAAAGCTCTGGCTTGCATTTCGAAATTAGACCAAATGACATCACATGAGATTTCTTTCTTTTTTTTTTTTTTGATCTGCTTCTTGGTCGGGTTTTGATCTTTTCAGCACCCCCTCGTCTGATGCGAATTGTTCTCTAATAATAAAAGAAGATGCAAAACACCTTTTCATCTTTAAGAAACAGCTTATTTGAATTATTAGATTGAGAAAGCTTACGAGAATATGAACCGTTATCGACTAGCATCCAGATTTCAAATTCAGTCATAATGAAAGAAACATGTCTCAACCACAAGAAGATCGTGAGGTGGGGGTCGGGCGTACTTTTCATAAACCAAGTTTCGCTTCGTTCAGAAACGAGAGAGAGAGAGAGAGAGAGAGAGACTGACTTTTAGATACCTGTTTGTTTATAATGATAAATGGTTCGTTTAATATACGAGATAATTCGGAGATACTTCAAAAACTTCGCTAAAAAAGGACACACGATGAAAAATTGCCCTAAATATTTGTATTATTAAGAGGTCACAGCAAAAGGATTTTTTAAAATCCTTTTTAGAACCTTGGAAATATTTGGTTAACTTAAAAATCTGTCAAAGCGGGTCCTTAAATTTGTACGGAAAATTTGAGTGCTGTTATTAAAAGCACACTGATTTGACAATTCTTGAAAAAAAAAAATCAAACAATTGTCTTTTTTAATGAAATTTGACTTATTCAGAAATAAATGAAATCATTTTTTAAACGTTTCTTTTTTATAAAATTTTTGTTAATTTTGTTTTTACATCTGTTACCCCCACCCCACCAACACTCATTTTTAATCTTTATCAAATTTCCTGAAGAAAATTCTTTTTTATATCGATTAACTGTTTTTAAGTCCCTCCCCCCAACACCAGATGCAGAAAAACTACCCTGAATCGTAAAATAAAAAAAAATGCAAAATAATCTAAAAAAAAAAAAAAAAAAAAAAAAAAATCTAAGATATTTTTTAATTCGAAAATTTTTGATTGCTTTTATGAATAAAATATATTATAGACACGAAGAAAAAGAAACAAAACATGAATAATAATTATTTACAAGAATTTGTTTATTTTTTAAAAAAATTTAATTAGAATAATTTATAAGATTTTAAATATTTTAAAATTCTGTATTAATTTATATCGATCAAGTGATATTGTGATTAAATAAAAACTGTACTTATTTACTAATCATAAATGGAAAAGCTTGCTACAATTCAACGACACCAATATTTTTTAATGGAATTTGAAATTATTTTTGTTCGTATAAACATGCCGATTTTTTAAATACAGAAGTCCAAACGCGACATTATCAGAAAATATGAGAGGTACCTATAATAAATTTAAAAAATGTATTGGTAATTTTCTAACATTTTCTCAACAAGCGCTTTCGTAATTAAGGTTATAAGGTGCCTAAATTTCAATACAATATTAAATTGCTTAAAATATTTTTGGGAAAAGAGACTTGCAGATAACTAGAAAACTGCGGAAGAATCAGAAGGAAAAAAATCAGTTCTATGAGGTAAGTGCTGGAGTATTGAGGAGATATTTTGTCACTCAACCTCTAATTAAAGTAAATAAACAAGAGATTTTTTTCTGTTAATTCACCCTAAAATAAAAAGAATTTATATTTACTTCCACCGTTGGGTAAAAACTTTTGCGATAACCCCCAAATGTGGACGATTCGGGTGCTATTTCTAAGTGTGGGGTCTCCTTTAAACTCCAATAAACAAACCAAAAAACAGACTTTTTTTTTTTTTTTAAATTGTAAAAAATTCCTTGTAAGTATCTCGAATATCCTCCGCACTTTTTACCAATAACACTGATTTATTTACTGCTGACTTTGATCCGTCTTAATGAAACACCCTTTATTATAGAGAGAGAGAGATAAAGTTATACTAAAGAAAATGTAATAATTATTATATTTTAGAGAAACTACTACATTATACTATATTTTATGCATATTATAAAGAAAGAACTATATCATAAGAGTTCTTCAAATGCTATTATGCTTTACACGATAGAGTTGGGTGCTATATTACTGGAAATCTCTAATCTTAAACGTTCTGGATCTTTTGTTAATTCACCCCAAAATAAAAAGAATTTATACTTACTAAAATCCACACCAAATTCTTCCAAAAAGAGGCCTTTCCATAGCACTCCGGTTGTGTTCGCCTTTGTGATCACCTCAAATGTTGGCGACTCGGATGCGCTATTTCTAATTGTGGGGTCTGCGTCGCGCTTACCCCAATAAACAAGCCAAAAACAGATATATATATATTTTTTTTTTAATTGTAAAAAATTCCTTGGAGGTATCTCGAATATCATCCGAACTTATAAAATTTGAATAACTCCCTGATTTTTGGTAATTTTTCATTCTGACGGGTAAACAAGCTAAACAAATTTTAGTTTAAAATTGATAATCTCAAAAGAGTGCCAAAAATTTAATAAAAAAAATAAACGAACTTTGATTTAAAATTTATAATTTCTTGGGGTGAATTAAATATTTGCGATCAGTACCTTTACATTATTTCTCAGATATGCCTACAATTAGTATAAAAAGTCAATGCTTACGAATAAAATTAAGAAGAATCGATAATTGCCAAAATTGTTAATTATATAGCATCGAAGGAAAAAAAAAAAGGTCTCCATCGCTTCTTTCAAATGATTGATCGATTTCGAGATTCGAGATGATTCAGAACCACGGCAGGATTGAGTCAGCAAAAATACTGAGCTGGGTGCTGTCCCCTAGAAAAAGAAACCCGTGAATATATAAAGGATAAAATAGAAAAATTAACAAGAAAAGGTCTTAAGAGATTCTAGAGTTTTCTTTTAAAAGGACCAGTTTGAATGAAAGTAAAGAGAATTAACAACAAATAAGTTCATTTTAATCCGAAACAGGGCGGAACAATCGCCTTGAAATATTTCTATTACTCTGAAAAAACAAAAAAAAAAAAAATTGGATTCTCATACATAAAGAACCCATTTTTTCTCCAAGACAATATACAGAAGTAAGTGATATCCTGAATTTATATAACGAGTTTCTGTTTTAGAGAATTTTAACAGAACACGCATTCATTAGAGAAGCGGGTAGCGTCCCTTTTATTTATTTATTTTGTTTGAAAGGATTTTATGCGTGAATGAAATAATGTCCTTTTCACGGGATTCTTTTCTCACTCGATTCTCTGTAATAAGTGGGACCGAACTCTACTATTAAAACACGCACACTGAGCACGTTTAGAGAAGTAAAGATTTACACAGCTGATAAGAGACACAGGCGGTAACGAGACCAGACAGAGTGAGACATACAGGCGGTAACGAGACCAGACAGGGTGAGACATACAGGCGGTAACGAGGCCAGACAGGGTGAGACATACAGGCGGTAACGAGGCCAGACAGGGTGAGACATACAGGCGGTAACGAGACCAGACAGAGTGAGACATACAGGCGGTAACGAGACCAGACAGAGTGAGACATACAGGCGGTAACGAGACCAGACAGAGTGAGACCCAAAAGATTGGTATAAACAGACGGCAAATGGACCAGAGTGTGACAAACATGGTAATGGGACCGGACAGATTGAAACAAACAGATGATATCAAATCTGAACAGAGTGAGACAGTAACAGATGCTAACAAACAGCGAAATGTTTAACGTAAATCTTTAGATGAGGAATTATCATTATTAGGCCTCCCTCTTTGCTTTATCGGAATCTTTTATTAATAATAATTCAGTTGATAATTGCCATTCTTATTCTTCTGTGGGTCGCTTATCCATTTTTTCTCGTTGAACTCATAACTGCTATGGAACCAGCTATGTTTTAACCAAGGATTTAATCCATTAGGTCATGCTTAGTGTAATTTTGGAGCCTTAAACATGTGATGACATCTATCTCTATGTAAGGTCTAATGAGCAGATTGTCAGTGTGCAATGAATCAATAGTCTTTCACGGTCTTTCTTCAGACTACAGCTTTTTGATATTCCTCCAATTTTACTTTTAGAGGCTGACTTTGCTCTCGCTCTCTTATTCCTTGCCACAACTGCATGCGATGGAATATATACAGTTCTTAGTTATGATTTCTTCCAAGTTGGGCTTTTTCCAGAGAGAATACTAGCCTGATATTGTATGGGTTGCAAATGCTTTGAATCTTTTATGTTTATTAGAAGACGAGGAAGGTTTTTTTTTTTTTTTTTGTTGTCCTTGATTCTTATCACGATGGCGTTTTCTAAAGCTGAGCATCTCTTGTTGGATTGTCATTGATGAATTGGATTCAAAATCTCTTTCTCGATGCTGTATGGATGGTGAGAATTGAAGTTCTAGTATTGTCCGGTGAATGTTGGCGTAAAATATACGGATGTTTTACTCCATGATCTGGATGTACTAATACCTCAGGCAAGTTAGTATATTCAAGAAGCTTCTTTATCCATTGTGACTGATTTGGTTTTTTTTGTTGTTTTTTTACGGCTTTTATGCTTTATTAAAAGTGGAAACATATTGTGGATTACGTATTTCTTTGTTTGTGAGAGAATATTGCATTAACAATTTTAGGAGATAATGATTTTCCAAATACAAGTTTTATTATTTAACCCATAACTGGGCAGGGGACAGGTGGATTCATGCCTTTCCCAAAGGCATTTGCATGTAAGTAAATGTAACGAAGTTGACTGGTTTTCTTTGTGAACTGTAGGGAAAGTCTTATTCAGTTTGCATGGCTCGTTTGCTATTAATGGAAATAGTGGTGATCTCCTAGGCAAACCTTTGCTCTTGTCAGTAGAATTCCCAAGCTTGATTTGGTTGAAAATCACATAGATAATCAGGTGAAGAACCAGACAAGCGACACAAGTTGAATGAGGTTGATATAACTTATCCCCTAAGAATGGTAAGATCAATGAGAACAATCTAACGCCGTGGATTGAATAAAGGGATCAGTGGCTTAGCTGGGGGTGTCATAGTTTTTAAAGGTTTCCCGATTTAGAAAAATAGAAGTAATGTCTTCGTTTTTTTTTCTACATATCCCCAATTTTATTTTTTTTAAAATAAACAAACAAAAATTGTACTTTTATTTCATAATTTATAAACGAGGAGTTATAAATACCAAATTAAGAGAAACATGAGAAGAAACCTGACATCATACGGGCATTAGATTCTGAGAAATGGATAAAAAAATTAAAAATTGATGAGTGCACGAATAATTTCGTTGACACACACACATTATATATAATAAATCTTTTTAGGAAAACCTACCTATGATTTTTTAAACGGATCTTGGAGTTAAACTTACCATGAAGATCCGTTTACGTGATACCTAGGTAGGTTTACCTGGCTCTTTAGAATTTATTTTAGTTATTCCTGCTCTACTTAGCGTATTGAGCACTCTACGTTTGTTTTTTGTTTTGTTTTTTTTCTTTGGAATTTCGCCCTGTCCTAATTTTTTACTTCTTTCTTTTTTTTTTTCCCAATTTTGTTTTGACATATTTACGTTGTGCAATCCGAGGTTTTTTCCAACCGAGTATTATAATATATATATTACGTGTTAATACCCTTGGGAAAGTATTAATCCTCTTCTTCTCCCTCCAGCTATGGCTAAATAGCAGGACAGACTGGGTTCTATATCCTTGGATGGCAACTAGTCTAGGAGAAGATCAACTTTGAATTCAAAACACGCAGAGAGTTGTTTGGGGACCTTATGGCACGTAGTGCGTCTCTGTATTCGACCCTTCAAAAAGTGTGGATGGTTCTGCACGAAGCCTTCACCACTATAAATATGTCATAATATAGTGCTGGTGTCTGTGCTGTCGGTTCCTAGGAACTGAGTTGCTTGACCCTCATACGTCGAATACGACGGGAGAGTCCGCCACATATATATTATATAAACCCCCTTAAAGTTTAATGTGCACTGTAATGTTGCACAGTGTAATCCGGATATAAGAGAGTTGTCGGGACTGGAGAAGAAGTCTCTTATATCCGAGTTTGGTCTATTTTATATACATTAACACAGGCTCTAATTTGGGACCAGATAAAATCTCTCTTATATCCGGGTTTCTCTTATATCCGAGTTTGGTCTATTTTATATACATTAACACAGGCTCTAATTTGGGACCAGATAAAATCTCTCTTATATCCGGGTTTCTCTTATATCCGAGTTTGGTCTATTTTATATACATTAACACAGGCTCTAATTTGGGACCAGATAAAATCTCTCTTATATCCGGGTCACACTGTATTCCTTCTGGGGATGGGCGACAAACTTGAGGGCCGCCCTGGGCGTTAAAAATACTAGCTACGCCACTGGAAGGGATTGGTTGTAAATTCTGAAAAAGTTAGAGAGTATAATGCCAGGCACCTGAAGAAGGTCGGGCAGTGCAACATCCAAAAGGTTGGGAAAACATGCTGGACCGTAAAATAAGTCATGTAATACTGAAACAGATAAAATTTCAAGCGGACTTGTTCGTGTAAAGACTAGATTTGAAATTAGGTATTTTTATGGCAGTTCATCTACTCCACATTGTTAAAAAAAATGATGCTACACAATCCTCCAGAAGTAAATTGAAATTACATTTAAAGATATTATTTTTAATTTTTTTTTTGTGTGTGTGTGTCTGTGTGTTTTACAAGAACAGAAATGGTGCGTATAATGGGCGATGAAAGAAATGCTAGCTAACGCCCACTCAGCAATCAGGGTTTAATTAACAGATACGAAAGTGAAAGCGATTCCAAAATCATTGCCATTTAATCTCAGACTTTGCAGAAAGCATGAAATTCAAATACTGTCTTAGAAACTCAAGAAAAAATTGGTTTGCTTCTCATTCACGTGTTTTGTTAATTATAGCTTCATGAATGAATATGTTGTTTCCATCCCAGCACAGACCAACATATTCTTATTCTATGTGCCGTATCCCTTCAAGACGTTTTCAGTCATGGCTCTCCACAATTTCCTCTCCTCTGTAGCTCTTAGTAAATTTTGTTATATCGCCTAAATCCTGTTCTGCCATCCATTTAGACAAGCTAGTTAGTCAGGGGTTATGCATTGTTTTCCTGTCCCATTCATATGTCTCTTTGATATGTCCTGTCAGTTCTAAATTTTCTAAACCCACTTTCCTCATTATATACCCCCCAAAAATTCAACTTTCTTTCTTATGATAAGTATAAGTCCTTTTTGTCTGAATTATCTCTAAAACCACATCATTGCTCACATGTTCATTTCATGGTATTCTCAGCATCCTTCTGAAGAACCACAATTCTATTGCATCAAGTTTCTTCAAAAGATCTGCTACTGTAGATGCTGAGTAAAAAGTAAAATGAGAATGACGTTTTATTTTTATTTGTTAAACTCAATTTATACAGATTCTTCCGGCCACAATTCGAGTTTTTTGAAAAAGTTACTTCATCTGAAAGATTGCTTAGGTGCAGGTTTTCCTCTCGGCAGCAGAATGTCACTCGATGTCAGAGGAAATGAAGACCTTCTTTAATGAAGAAATTTGTTCTATAGCGTTCTTCTATCCCACCGACATGTCACTAGTTCAGCCAACAGTAAAACCTTTCCTAAGTTATAATCTCCAGCTTCAATGAATGGACTGCCTAAATATGTCTATTTTTGACAAGCATAATATCTATTCTTGTGACTTAGGCATTCTGGGATGTTGAAATGGCTCAAGTCATTATTTTTGATGGCAGTAGATGACCTAAGATTCAGCAACAATACAATCTATTTGTAAACATACTATATCTAAAGCTTAGCTCAATCAAGAATAGGGCCAGATTTATGATAAGGAGCTTGTGGTTGCACCAATTTCCTAAACGAAGAAAGGCTCAACTTGAAAATCAGAATTCTAAATCCAGTATTTTATCTGGGATTGAATACAGATCACGCAATTTCATCAGCCTCTTTCTCTACATTGTCATATTATATATAAGTGAACATGAAAGTCAACACTTAGAGGCGACAGTGTTTCATGCTAGACGTAATCGTCAGGCCACCTCTGATGTTGAGCACTTTATCCCATAAATATAGCACACCTTAAGACTATATATATATATGACGTCATTTGTTTACATTCGATACGCCAGAGCAGTTATGAATGTACGAGATTCATGGAAGATTGAAGTTTATAAGCAGTAAATTCGACCTTTGTGGCCCAGAGGTAAGGCACGTCAGCGTAAATGACGGTTCCGTATAGGATGCAGGTTCGAATCCTGCCAAAGAACGAATATTTTCTATGAAAATTTCTCGGACATTCAGGCCGGTAAATGTTATTTAATACTGTTTATCATAAACCGAGCATTTGCTTAAATACCTGTATCTATAAATAACAACGTTAAACATAAAAAATGTCTTTAATAAATAAATATATATATATATATAAAAATGACAAAGGGGAAAGTTTTCATGTGGCGCATTTCATCCCTGAAGACTTCATCAGACTAGGTTTGTTTAAGTTGATGCGACTACACATGTGAATGAACGAGAGATACTGGGAATTTTAAATTTATAAAAAACAATTTTTTTTATGTGTTTGGAGTATATAATCTTGTCAATTTAATTTCTGTTTGTTTCCATCATCTTTGTTATTAAATATCTGACATTGTGATAACAGATCTGCCCAGAATGGCGAAACCTGGACGCAAATTTACGGTGAATGATCTCGCGATTAAAGCAGTTTTTAAACATTTTCGTCTTAGTAAATTATTTTCTCTTTTAATTAGGGTAGCATTTTTAAAAATTTTAGTCAGTTTCATTATGGTGAGCAGTCAATAAGTTTTGTGTGCTGTTTTTTAAAATTTCTCTTTTGTGTTCATATTGTCTTTTGTTTAAGCTTCTTGACATTTCTCCGATATATTCTTTCTAGCAATTTGACTTGTTGTTTTGTTTAACTCTTTTATTGTCTTAGATGTAGTTGTAACAAATCTCTTAAAAGAAGCATCTAACACACTCAAAAGGAAAAGTTCTCCCCACCAATAGGTAAAATAATAGAAATCAATGCTATTTCACATTTAATAATAATCTTTATAAACAAAATTTTAGATTACCAATGCGATCACCTTTTTATGGCATGTATCTTCTTGAATCTGATCCTTTCCAAAATATTTTCCCCAAACAATTAACATACTTCCGATATCCTGATGATGTTCTATTAATACATCCCCGTAATACTGACAAATACAAGACAATGAGCCAAAACTTGAAGGAGGAACTTATTCTATCATCTGCAATGGTTGCCAGAAAGAATATATTGGAGAAACCTCAAGACGTTTAAACAAAAGACAACACATAAAAACATTGGCTGCTCACAAAACTGACCACAATTTTGACATAAAAATAATGCTACTCTAATTAAAAGAGAAAATAATTCGGTGAGATGAAAATGTTCAGAAAGTGCTTTAATCCCTGGATCATCTACAGTAAATTTGCATCCAGATTCTTAGATTTCATCTTTGTTGTCAGTTCTCCTGCTATCACAATGTAGGGTATTTAATAACAACGATGATGGAAGCAAAATGAATCTAAGTTAAATTGGCTTGTTAGTTTATATACCCAAAACACATTAACCCCCCCCACAAAAAAACCCTAAATTTAAAATTCCCAATGCCTCTTGTTTGTGAGCATGCGGAATCACATCAATGTAAACAAACCATGTCCAAGAAAGTCCTAAGGGACAAAACACGTCCACAAAAAAAAAACTTTTTCCACTTTGTCATACATTTTTCCTCCAAAAAAGTTCTTGATATATAAAAATTTATATATTGCTATTCCATTTGCAGGCATGTGGATGTATTTATTTTATAATGTATAGGGCACGCCGATATCTAGGTATGTGTTCAAACATGTTTTATATTCATTTTAAATTATTCGTGTATTAATAAGTTTACAACCCTATCGTATGCACACACAGTTTGGATCGACTTTCTCCTTACTTGTAGCCTACTTTAGATGGGATTATTTTAAAAAGAAGCCCCCATAATCACTAGTAGCTAAATTCAAAATTTAGTAACGCAGACTGGGTTTTCATAGATCGACCCAACCAATCTCAGACACACAAGATATTTTTTCTGATAAAGACTAAAGTGGAAAAGTAAAACAAGTATTTTCTTTGAATCAAAAACAAAAACATACATTATTTGAAGTAATGTATAAGTATCCATATCCACTTAAAAACTTAGATAAATGTTTGAAAATGTCCATTTTTCTCCAAAATGAGTCGAAAAACTTATCTTTAATTACAGCAGCTGAATCAGCATATTGTATTTTTCAATCACGGCTTTTGTATGCATCTTTAATCTCGACAAATGACATTTAAATTTCGTTATTATCAACGCAATTAAAATCAATAACGTTTGCTTAACACAAGTTAATCGAATGTTCACGATATTTAACTGGGCATAGTCTGACAAAAACTCAAATACAAATAAGACGGGAGAGGAAGATTATATTGTGCCAATGTTCTGAGTTGGAAAGGTTTTCTGTTGAGAAAAACCATTCGAAATCCTAACCATTATGTTTGGCCTTGTCGGAGTTAGCTGTTTTTAGTTCCTTAGTTATTCACCAGTGGTCTTCCCTGGCTATAAATACTGGGTGACCCTTTGCCTCGATCCTTTTTTTTTCCTCATGCCTTGGGCCTTATACCACCTCGCATATGTGATTCTCACAGATACAGCGTTTCCCAAATTTTGAGAACACGCTAAGAACAATACACGTACTTTAATTTTAACTCACCACAATACAAACACAAACTCACAATGTAACTGTGTCCTTGTGCGTGCTAACCTTTTGTTAATACATATATTTGTTGGTATATAATTATCGGTCTTGTTTGTTTTCTTTGGGCTTAATTAAAGTCCAACTTTCTCGTGTAGCTGGACTGGCTAGCAGGAAATTTTAACCCACGTGTGTTCATTATATCTTCACTGCCACGGTCCACTACAGCCTGAACACCAGCCATTGATGCTGAACAATTTTAGATTAAAAAACAAACCAAAAACTAGTTTTCATAAACCTACAAATATAGAGCACACAGTAAGGATCAAATTCACTGCAGTAGTAATGGGTCTGTAAGACTAACTTACTAAGATACCTGTAAGGATCAAACTCACTACACGAGGGAATGATATATCAAACGAGTTTTAACCATCGCTGTAAAAATCTATCCCTCAATAGCTGAATATTCACACAGTTTGAATTTTGTTAAAAATATTTCTTTTGACAACTTATCCAATCAATCCCTGTTGAGTGGGTCAAAATTTGAGCTTTCGTTTTTAAACACACAACTGTCTATATTTCTGATATTAGGTATTATGTATATTATTTACATTATTCGGACTATTGTCCTCATCTAAAAGCATATATATTTATTACAACGTTTGAAAAAACTAAGAAGAAAATTTCATTTTCCCTTTGCTCATTGTACTGTTTTTTCAATTTTTAGCCCTAGCATGGGCTGCAAAACAATGGATCCAATTCTCAACAAATTCTGGTTTGTCCAAGCGTCTTAAAGATCCTGTTGATGACGTCACATTGTTGTATGATGTTGAAAGAAACAACACGTGATTAGTAGTCAACTTTTCTGTTATATGATACTTTATTCTAAACTTTGTATTGTCTATAGCCAAACATATGCAAATAGTCTTTAATCAATTCAAGGGAAATAACTTCCATACATGCAGTTAGAGACAAATTAAAGAATGGTTCCATTTTTTTTTCAAGACGTTTAAAATATAAGGAGGAGAAAATCTTGAAGTAAAAAGATACTATCAACATAAATACGTAGAGGTGTGCCATGACAATAAAAGAGAAAAATGTACAGTCCATAAAAATATAGGACACATCAAACTAAAATGTGAACTTTGTATTGTCAAAGGTGAAGAAGAACAAAGATTAGATAAGACTGTGATAGAGATGCCGAGATCCTTAGATGACTGATAAGATTAAAAAAGGAGATAGACAAAATATATGACAGTGGTGAAATACCAGAAGACCTTAGTTGATCAATATTTATAGAGCTGTCTAAAAACACCAAGTACACATGAACGTGAATGCCATCAAACAATCACAGAACAAAACTAATAATTAATTGAATTAATTAATAGAACTTATAGAATTATACCAGAAATAGAGCAAGAAGAATATGGGTTTTTGAAAGACAATGGAACAAGAAATGCAATTTTCATTATCAGAATATTATCAGAGCAAAAGGAATGTAAAAAGATTTAAACTTTTTTTATAAGTTACACAAAGACATTTGATGAAATACAACATGAAAAATTCCTTGAAATGTTATGAAAGTTAAATCCCTATAGAAAATATATCCACATAATCTGTTTGTGGACCAGCAGTTTGCATGTGGATAGAGGATGAGTTAAGAGCACCAACAAAAATAGAAAGAGGAGTGCAACAAGGATGTATTTACTCACTGTATATTTTTAACCTCTACAGCAAGATGATTCCAAGAGGATGAGAAGATCAATGAGGATTTAATATTAGCAAACATAACCTTAACAACATACATGGTAGAAAGGATACAGTGTTAAATGCAGATTCAGAAGGAAAACTGTAAGGAGTCTTACAAAAGTCATTTAATGAAAGCAAAAAGAAATAAGCAAGAAGACAGAATGCATGGTTGTCAAGAAAGGGGGAGACAGTTCGAGGTTTGAGTTAAATATCAGGAATAGCAGAATCGAGTAGATGCAGAGATTTAACTGAGTAGTTTAGAAGTAGAAAATGTGATGCAAATCCAGAAGTGCATAAAAATAGTAAAAATTGCTTTCAGGAACTGATCAAGGGATAAAATAAATGTCCACCAAATCAAAGAGTGCTGTGAATCCTATAAGGATGTCAGATCCTAAATTCTGTGAATGCTGGAAAGAAATTATCTATGTTGATTAACATTATATTAGCATATTAGCATTCCAGCTACTCAGTCTATTAAATAAAGAGAAAAGGAATTAGAGGAAAAGTAAAAAGACTCAAGAGGGTGAGAGTGGTAGAGTATAAGGAAAAGAGATAGAGAGCAATAGAAAAAAAAAATCAATGAGAAAAAGAGGAAAAGAGGAAAAGAGAAAAGGAGAAAAGGATGGTGAGAAGAGAAATTAAACAGTTGATCAAAAGAGAGAGAGAGAGAGAGAAAAATGAAAGAAAGAGAGAAAGTTGATAGAGAGAAAGAGAGATGAGAGAAAGAGAGATGAGAAGAGGGAGACAAGAGGGAGAAGAGAGACGAGGGAGACAAGAGGGAGAAGAGAGACGAGGGAGACAAGAGGGAGAAGAGACGAGGGAGACAAGAGGGAGGAGAGGGAGAAGAGAGACAAGAGAGAGGGAGAAGAGAGACAAGAGAGAGGGAGAAGAGAGACAAGAGAGAGGGAGAAGAGAGACAAGAGAGAGGGAGAAGAGAGACAAGAGAGAGGGAGAAGAGAGACAAGAGAGAGGGAGAAGAGAGACATGGGAAAAAGAACTGGATTGCTTTGTAGAGTTTAAACTTGCATATATGGAAGTAATTGTTGGACAATTTCATCACAGATAAAGACCAACCTGAGATTCAGTCCTAATAATGAATACTGAGAATATCATGGACATGATGGATATATAGTGAAGAAAGAAGGCTTAGAGAATTTAACACTCACACAGCACATTGAAAGTAAGAGAAGTAGGAGGAAAAAAACAAGTAAATTATTTAACAAGTTTGAATAAATGTTCCACAAAGAGAGCAAAAATAACGTAATGCAACAAAAGTCAGGAAGCTGTTGAGGGCAACGGTCGCCCTGAAATCTGAGAAATATTATCAGGAATATAAAAACTAACATATGTATTTTTCAAGATGATGGAAATAAGAGAAAGGGAATAAAGAGAGAAAGATTATTGTAAGAAATAGATATGGCTAAAAGAAAGAGAGAGAGAGAGAGAGAGAGAGAGAGACACATGAGAGAGAAAGAATAAGAAATTTACAATTGTAGTTTTGTTGACAGATATCTTGTTTTCCATTTAGGAAAAAGATTTCTATTTTTTTTTTTTTTGCACCAGGTACTCCTCCCAGCACACACAAAAAAAAATTTCCAGGTTTAAGACAAAACTAAAAAGAAAATAGAAAAAAGAAAATAATGCTTACAAAAAAAAAAAAAAAAAAAAAATCATTGCACTTCTTTTGAGATTTTTTTTCTGTTTTTTTTAACAGGGGGAGATAAATCAAGTCACCTGGTTGATGAAAAAATATACAATGGAAAAGTAAATGTGTTTTGTTTAAAACAAAACAGGGTAAGATAGAAGAATGAATAAAAAGGCGGCAGATGGGAAAGAGAAAAAATGCGGTAAAATGGATTCAAAATGTGAAAGGGTTGTGAATTATTAATAAGCAGAAGACTGCCATTGACTAACCTCAGCCGCAGTTGGTTGACTGCGGAAGACAAGAAAACATCATCAAAAGTAATTTGTCAATTGAAAAAACACACACTATATATATATATATATATATATATATATATATATATATATATAAATGATAGCAAAGGAAGGAATTTTTTTATGAAAAGATTTTTATCTAATCTCATATCTGAAACTTTTTTCCCAAGGTAAGGAGAGGGAATTTGTGACACTATAATATACAATATATACATGGGAAAAGCTGTAGAGGAGAGGTATAAAAAAGAAGTCATGGTGGGGATTAATAAAAGAAAAAATAATGTGGTGTCTGTAAAAGATTGGTGAAATGAAATATATATATATATATATATATATATATATATATATATATATATATATATATATGTATGTATGTATGTATGTATGTATGTGTGTTCATCCTTATGCCACTCAATTTTTATATCTCAGTATGCCAAATACTTCATCACTTCGTGTAATTGCTTATATAAAAGAACACGCTGTTTTTCTGAATAACGAGTTCTACTCTCAGTGGATTACCTACATTCTGACATTTTAATATAGTGTAATTTTAAAAAGATGATCTAGCAGATCAAAAGATGATCTAGCACAGGGGTTTTCAAACTTTTTGAGTTGCGGACCCCTTTATATTTCAGGCTTTACCTTAGGGACCCCTTTATAAATGCTTATGAAATTTATACATAAATATTTGCTGAATATAACACATAATTTTGCATTAATGCAATAAAAACTGGTTTAAAGTTTACTTTAGACATAAGTGTTCAAATAAATTAATGCTGTATGTCAAATTCAAATCCATTGGTTCCTTCTCTGCATGAAGAGAATCCATTATATTTATCAATTTAAGATACAAATTATATTAGTATATCAAATCTATGAAATAGTTTATTGAATCAATTTATTTCATGATCGGCCTATAAGTTACTTATAAGCACTTATAAGTTGCACGTCACCCATAGAAAAGTCTTTGCTGTCCACGGACCCCCTATCTTGTCTTTGCGGAACCCCTGTGGTCTGCGGATCACAGTTTGAAAACCCCTGATCTAGCAGATCGAAAGATGATCTAGCAGATCGACAGTACTGGGTAATAAATGTAAAGTGCTAAGTGACATATACTTGCAGCCATGTGCCTAATTTAAGGAAATTAATCTATAAAAAGCTGGGATGACATAAATTGTGAAGAAAACAAAGGGAATTCTCCCAAGAACTTTATGAATAGCATTTAAGCAAAGTTTATAACACTGGCCACTAATTTACTAATTGTTAATTAATTTTCTATTAACAATTTATGGTCTAATGCAATGATTTGGAAGTTTTTTGCCATTTGTGGTCTTTTCAAGTACTTCGTTTTTTCATGAAATCATAATAATCTTGTATATTTGGGACAGCAGCCTCACTTGCCTTATTTGACAGCTGCATTAAGAGCCTTTCACCATATGTTGCATCTATTTGGCTGTAAAAAAAAAAAAAATAGTTCTCTGGGATTCTGTTGGACAACGGCATTCTGGCTGGCGAGAAGAAAAGGAACAAAGAGACATATGGTCTAAGCAGCTACAAAATACAACTGCAACTGGTATATACTTGAGGAAGGCTGTAGAATTCACCTGTCAAGAAAATACATTAAAAAATTGAAAAATTTTCCTGCCTCATTTGTGTTCAGTAGATATTTATGAAACCTGGCTTAATGACAAGAGTCTGGTAGCCAGGATTAAGGAATTTACCAAAGAATTGAAATGGTTAACCATTCCTCTGCAACAGACTGTCAAAATGTTATGTTGGCTAATTGTCAATTTCCTACCGGTATTATCAGTTAGTATCCGAGCCCCAGTAAAGGTCAGTATTTCAAGGTCAACTGGTTAGATTTTTGTGCTTGGATAGTAAATGTATTAACTGCTTTGGACCAGAATAAAATAAGGTTGATGTAAGCATTTTCAGCATTTTTGATTAAATCTTTTATTCAGAATATCCATATTCAGTTATTAAAGTATATTCCTTACTTTTCTATGACTGCATAACCTTTTAGGTAAGTCATATATTTTATCATAAAAGAATAAAAGAAGTTTTTTTTTTTGAGGTAAGGAATTTTCAATATAGTTTTATTTATTCAAAATTATCAAAAGTTGTATGAACCGGCCATGATAAAAGTATCAAAATCATCCAAAATTGGATATAAAGGCTCTGAAAACACACCAGTGATGTCCTTCAAGATAGTAGCTTAGTGGTTGTAGAAGTTTGTTTTCCTCTCATCTAGTGGTTCCAAGTTCAATCCCTGGATCAGATAGTGAAATAATGTGCACTGCTTTAGTAGGAACAAACAAGAACTGGCATCACAGGGACAAAATTATATGATAATCAACAGCTATCCTATATCAGCCAAACATTGGACACCTGAAGATGGCTAAAGGGTACTTGGCCAAAACATTGTGTCTATAATGACATTTATAATAATCAAGACTAATTTGAATAAATTAAGCTATATTGAAAAGAACAATTAATTTTGATTCTTCTTTTGAAAGTGTTGAAAATGCTGACCTGACAAGGAGTGTTTCTTGGAGCAAAACTAGTCTGAAGGTGATAGGTCTGTAGAATACACCAGATGTGAACACCTTTGTCTGTTGTGTCATATTTGCAGCTTAAGGGCAGGGATTATCATGTTGAATGTCATCATTTAGAAAAAAAACAAACATTTTTTCTTTCTATGCACCATGCAAATAGTTTTAACTAGTAACAGTTTGCGCAGATTGCAGCAATTTGTTAAAAAGAATTCCATTCGAATTTGAGTAAATGGTAAAATTTTTGTGTAGTATGTTCTGTTTAGGTCAAGATATTGAAAACTCTCTTGGAGCGAGACATGATTTTCCATTTTTCTTTGCCAGTGGCGGTCTCATCTGAAGTTGCTATCTGCATCAATGGAGAAAGACGAGTGATTAAATGATAGCCAATACTTATTTCTCTAAGGATATATGTAAAAGGGCACTGATGTTAAATTGCATGAAATCGCTGGATGATGATCTGGAGGGACTAATTAGATAATGATTATTAAAATTCTCAGAAGAGTACATTCAATGAGTGAGAGAAAAATTAAAAAGAAACAATAATAATGTTTTAAACAAAATGAATTTAAGAATGGTTCCAAAGAGAATCGGACCCAGAATTAACTAGTAATGATACAGTAAAAATGAGCAAAACCAAGGTTTTCCATCCTATCCACTTTCAACTGATAAGAAGACATGATTAATGTGTTGTCCAAATTTTTTGGTCTTGAGAAATTAAATTTGGGGTTTTGTTTACATTCATGCTATCCATCTATGTGTATATTTTTACAGAAAAAATTGCCCCAAATTCTCTTAAACAAAAGAGGGTTATGCCTAGATTCCAAACTATGGGTTTGTTTATAGTGATACTGTCTGCCCAAAAAACCATCATGTTAAAGAGGACCAAAATACTTAAACAAAGAAAGAGCCATGTGTTTATTAACAGATTTCCTAAGGTTAGGATGGTTGGATGTGGAGAAATTAGATACGTCAATGTCAAATTTTACTGCAGGGGTCATCTATATAAACATAGGCACACAATGCCCCTGAGAGATAAACAGAATTAGGCCCAACAAGGATAGTTGTTAGAGATTTGCTCTGGAGAGTCTCTGCCTTACAAAAACGCTTCTGTGGCCAAGGTGAACGCACAGACACATGCATGATGGGCAGACTTGCTTCCACTAGAATTCTCAAATCACCATCCAGCAAGGAGAGAACTTAATATTTCAGTAAATAATGGAGACATTTTATTCACCAGTTTTTTTGTTTTTTTTATATTCTATAACCTTTTTATCAGAGGTATCAACTGTGTTTGTCATTTTATTTAAGGAGTTTTATTCTAGTGATACAACCATTGAAAATACTGTATAAAATATGTGTAATAAGACATAAAATATGAAGTTTAAAACATTTTCTAAAAACAGAATTGTGATGATGTCCCAGACTTATCATAAGCCACTTTTAAGACCCCAGCCACAGCCCCTAACAAAGAACAAAGCCCAAGAACTATGTATGTTTTTTTTTTTTTTTTTTTTTTTTTTTTTTTACAGTGAAAATGTACAATTCTGCCAATTTTTACCATAAAAATGAACTGTTATATGTTTTAAGTCACTTAAATAACAGGAAAATAATACAAGAATATTTTAAATATGTTCTATCAAAAAATACACAAATTGAGGGAATAATTTGTACACAGGTCCTTCAGAAAAACTCACAAATATTTGGGGTTTCCGTGAATAACAAGTACATATGTTCTAAAGAAAAAATCCATGAAATGTGTGAAATATGAATGCTGAAACGCGAATAGATGGGGCCTCACTGTCATGCATGGGAATTTGCAGATTATAAAGAAAAAGAATCTGAGGAGAGTCATGATTGCCTACACCATGAAGAGAGATGGCATATTTAAGCAAAAAAAAAAAAAAAAATTAAGGTTTTGGTATTATATATAATCACATACTTTTTTTTTTCTCTATCTCATCAATGCTGGAGACATTTCATCTATAATTCTGTGGGTTTATATTATTTACATTGTTTGGACTGTTGTCCCCATCATTATTGTCATGTTCACAATGTTTTGGTTGTTGTATGCTTTGGCCTTCTTCAGGTGACTGGAATTTCAAACTGAACCCTTTATTTTGTCTACCAGGGTATATTGTTCGAGTTCCATGTGCCATGCCTCTTCTGGAGCTCTCACCTGAAAAAGGCTGGAGCATACAACAGCCAAAATGTTGTGAACATGACAGTTGAGCACAACAGTCTGAACAATGTAAATAATGTAAAAAAATATCTCATCTCAGAAATATAGACAGAAATTCTGTGTAATTAAATGTTGCTTTTTTTTTTTTTTTTTAGTTTGCTTCTGATGGCAACCAGTCTAAGAGGAAAAAGCTGAATTCTTGACTGTGGGGAAAGCAACAGAATTAACAACACCATCTTTCCCAAGAATGCATGGTATTTTATTCTCTAGAAAAGAAAAGGAATATATGTAGAACCATGATTTTTAAATCCTGAAATGATGTCGTATTAAGAGAATTGTAAAAAAGTTAAATCCTAAAAGGTGACCAATAATTGTTGCCTTGAATATCTAAACTTATATAACTATTTGAGAAGATGGCTTGTTCTGTTAAACTCATGTCCTAAGGTTCATCTTGCTCAGGTAAAAGCAAGGATTTTGAATGCTGATTTTCAAAATAAGCAAACACTAAACTTTGAAGGGTGTGGGGTGGGGATGTGCATGTGTTGTAATGATAGAATCTATAAATGAAAATCAGTAGAGCTGAGTTTGAATCCTAAAGAGTTCATTACATTCAATCATATAAAAAATACAAGTTTGGGAAAGGCACAGTATGGACCTACTGTTGCTATACCCAGGCCTCACTTTCCAGTTTTGATAAAGTTCACGTGTTTTTGTATCCGAGTCCTTATGGATGAAGAATTATTTTCCACCTCCAACCTCTCTCTCTCTTTCACAGGTGGGATGTAGAGAGCCTTTCACAGCTCTGTTGCCACTACCATGGAAAGTGCTAGGACGAACACATCTCCTGGTTCTATCAGGTCTGATCATCATGCCTTGAACCCACCATGCCAAAAAAAAATAGTAGCAAACCACCCCCCATTCCCTTCATATTCCATCAGTGAGAAGTAAAATCCACTGAAACAGCTTCTTCCTGTAAAACCACTATGCTATGAAACAGACTCCCAAGAGAATGTTTCCCTGATCACTGCAATCTTAACCTGTTCAAGTCTAAAGCGTCAACTTTTAACTTCTCCTCCTATCCATATAAACTTGGGCATTTAACATAACCCTCTACCTTGAGTGGCCCCCAGGCCTTGTACAGGTTTTTTGAACCTTACTGTAATAAAAAAAAAACAAACATATATATACTTGTGTAAAAATCTACTTCATGTATAATGCAATCCTGAATTTTTTTCCATGATTTTTTAACCCTCCAAAAAAAAAAAAAAAAAAAAAAAAAATATACCTGTGTATAATGCAAAATGCAATGGTCAATGAAAATGCATGACTTTTTAACCTCTTCCAAAAGACAAACTTTGTCATATAGTGCAACCCCTGAATTTTTGCCATAAAACTGATATAAAAAAAGTTGCACTACACAAGTATATATATGGTATGAATCCATTTCCCCACTATGGGTTAAATAGGACTTGTATCTAGAAAATCATTGTTATCTGCCAAAAAATTGTTAATGCAGTATTCACTTCATAAACAATTCTTATAAAAATCCCAAAATATGTTTTGCCTTTAAATAACCCATAAAGCGTTAAGTTGTAAAAATGAATTAAATTGAACAAAAAAAAATAAAATAATTTAAATTAATTATTGATCATTTCATTTTCTGCAGTATATCAACCTTTTGTAGGTTATTTAAAACCAGAAAATATTTATATTGTAAGATTTTTTTTTTGCAGATAATTACACAAGTCTTACTAATTAATCCATATGGGAATCCACATTGAAGAGGTATTTTCATATCTTTCCCAAGGATATTTGCATATAAGTATATAATGAACCCAATTGGAACTTGACACTCCAATTCACAATTCTGAACCATTATCCATTGCAGCACCTGGTATTACTTAAGCGGTCACCTATCTAAGTAAAACCAAGCTTGATGTTGCTTAACTTTTGTAATCATTTGGTTGGGAGGGGAAAAACCGGTGTTTGAATGCGAGGTGGGCTAAATATTTTAAATTAATTAAAATAAAAATAAAAAAAAAAAAAAAACAAAACACCTTTATTCCCCCTCCACACATTTTTTTTTTCCCTTTCAGTGACAACCTGTACCTCTGTCACAGATTGACATTTTAAGGAAGCAGATTGTAATTAGAGTTTCACTTCATGTGAAATTATATTTTGATAAATGAAAAAAAAAATCTTTAATATTTTCTGATCTGAATGATTTAAGAAATTCAAGAAATTTGATCTGCTTTGGATTAAAAGTGAAGGTGGTGGGGAAATAGTAGAAATTGGGTTCAAATGAGTGGGGGGGGACTTATCCTACACATTACTGGAAACATTTCAAATATTCATCAAGAAAAATTTTATTCTTTCTTTCAGTCTGTAATGCTCTCAAAGATCTTTTATATTTTGTGTTCCTTCAGAACCTTTTGATCATGGCTCTCTTTCTTCCTAAACATTTTTGTAGCTTGAAGCCAACTTTATACCCTGTCTGCAAGTTCCTGTTCTGACATCTATTTACCTCACCTCATAAAGTAGGTTACTTGATGTTTCCTTCTCACCCTCTGGTTTTAAATATGTCCTGTGTGTACTACCTTAAAATGAAACAAAAGCCACCTGCATTTCATATCACTCTCCTTTTCACTGAATTCTTTTGAAAGGCCTCTTAATTGCAGTATCCTTATTGTTAATTTCACTTAAAGTTGTTTTCTGTTGGCATAGCAGGATAATATTTATTTTTTGAAATTCAAACAAATTATTGTTCATGGATCAGAATCATTTTTAAGTCTTTTATAAATTTTATTAAAAGCAAAAAGTCATCTTTACACAGGATTTACCCCCCCACACACACACACAAGCAAAAAAAAAAAAAAAAGATAAATTTCTGGAATCAGACCAAATTTACAATAATTACATTCAGACTCTTGTCCTTATCTTTGTTATCACAAAGTTTTGGCAAAAATGACTTTTTGGCTTTTTTAGGCATATATCAATTTGTGTGATTTAAGGATTCTGAATTGAACTTTTTATTCAATCTACAGGGGTAAACTGTTCTTGTTCCACTGCCCATGTCTAGAGATGGCTCACCTGTTTTTTTTTTTTTAAAGTATTGCTAACTGAGTTATCCCTAGATATGAACAGTGGAATGAGAACAGATTACCTGTGTAGATTAAATAAAGTGTTCAGTTAGATCCTATTAGTTTTTCTTGCACTTTATGATTATGGAACTCTTAATTCCACCAATGACCTTCAAATTTTAAATACAACACCAATCTCCATTTCATGTTTTCCAGGTTCCCGTTCATTTATGGTCCTTTCACCTCATTACTTTCACTTCTAAATAGACCCTTTTTTTAGTGGCATTTAGGAGCCGTTGATGGCATAAACTGGCACAAAGTCACAAGTCATCATGACCGAGGGTTTGAGCGTACTGGCCTTGTTCAGATTGTTGATCACACTAGATAATGCATTCTCTCCTAAAAACTGTAACTAAGGTCTACTCAGCATAGTTGCAGTATAAACCATAGATGGGCTCTGTGGGTGTTGAACAAACACAAATGTGCCTGAGCAGGTGTCTGAAATAGGAATTTAGCAAGCCACCCTCATAGACAGGT
>CAHIKZ030003694.1:32500-62500 GCA_903632075.3 Acanthosepion pharaonis
AATCTTGTGGTTTATGGTAAGTTGTTAGCAAAGGATATTTTTGATGGTTTGCTAACCTCCTGCTTCACCTCCTTTTTTCAAAGATATTGAACAAAACCACAACTGGATGCCCATCTCAACAAGGTGTTTTCTTTTTTTTTTTAGTAAGTTTCACCCTGTTCAAGGCCCTGGGAACACTTGAGTAGAGAGTTATGATATGGGGTAGTTTATTGATATAAGAATTAAATAAACTCTAGACTTGAATAAGTTAAGATTATAGTGATCAGTAGGCATCCAAAACTAGGGATTCTGTTTCAGTTTGGGGGAAATGTTTCATGAGAAGAAGCATGTGTTATTTGAAACTTTCATCGATGAAAATGGAGGTAATTTGGAAGGTTTATGTGCTATGTAAGTAGAACAAAAATATGAAAATAGCCATTGAAATAGAAAACCTTAGAAAACAGGAGATACATAATATATTCTAACATTTCCATAGTAGCAGCAATAGAGCAGTGAGAGAAAGGACATCCGTTCATCATGACTGGTGGTAATTTAGGGTTTGATCAGCAGTGGTGAAATGTCTTAAAGATCGCATTCGTGAACAATGAAATTAGTGGATGGTTAGTGAGGTGGGTGGGGGTGAAAGTTATTCAGGTTACTGTAATTTTAAAAAAACACAGCATCAATTGTCAAATGTTTTAGATAATAACTAAACATTATCTCAAACCGTTTTTAAAGAGAAAAAAAAAGCAAAAAGAAAGTCTATTTTTTTTGTATATATTTAATAAATTCAATACATTTTAAAATAAATTTCAAAAAATTTGTTTTGTAATAAAAACAAGCTTGAAGCCTACATTTTTTTGAAAATTTTTTTTTCATTTATATGGCCATCAAATACGGTATTTTATGGCATTATTGTGGTTGAAATTTATCTAAATAGATTGATAGATAGAGATGACTAAAATAAACAGATGCTTCCATTTACCTCCCCCGAAAAAAAAAAAAAAAAAAACCTTTATTTAACAACCTAAAAAATTTTTCAAAGTATTTAATTTTTGAAGTGAACAAATTTTAAAAGTTTTACTCTTCCAGTTATAAAATTTATCAGATGCAACTTTTATCGTGGAATCTTCTCTTTTGCAGTCTCCAACAAAGCAAATCTTTGGGGTTGGAGGGAAAAGGTTTTCTGGACATTGTCCTTTTTTGAGAATCCAAAATGGCCCATATTTTTACTATGATTTATAGAGTCACTTAATATATTTTTTTTAACTTGCCATTCTCATTCCGTCAGTTTCATGCCTCAATGTAATCTTCAGATGATCTTGGTTAGAAAAATACAGTAAAAAATTATTTATATGTTGATTCTTATATATATATACTATAAGTAGAGCCCATGTTTGCCGGGGATGTAACAATAAGAGATAGATCAAGTATCGACCATCATAAAGACTAAAAATAAAATTGACAAAGATTATTGTTTAAGGTTGATGGACACGCATGTCTTAATTTTTTTTTTTTTTTTTTTTTTTTTTTTATCAAAACCCAAACTCAAACAAAAACATTGTTTTCAATCGTTATGAGTCTACCGATTGAATAGAATTTTATTATAAACAATTGTCTTGTAAATGGAATTTTAAAGCATTCTGAATGTAAAAAAAAAAAAAAAAGTGTGCAAGACAATAAGAAACACTACCTGCCAAAAAAAAAAAGTGAAGTTTTGTTGAAATCGGGTTGAAAAATGTAGGAAATCCAATCCCATATATAAACGAAACACAACACACAAACAACCTGGGTTTTATAATAAGTATAACTTTCGATATAATTGTATAACTCGATATGAGTTCATTCCCCTTTCATTAATGCCTCTTAATTGTGTTTTCAAATTGATTTCATGCAAAAACAATTGTTTTTTTCAATTTTTGGCATTTAAATCAGAACCACCACAAGGTAATTTTACATAGTCCTGTGAAGTTTTGTTGAAATTGGTTGAAAAATGTCGGAAATCCGATCCAATATATAAACAAAAAGAAACTTTTTCTTAACCAACACATTTCATCCTCTCGGGGACTTTATCAAGGCAAATGGAAGGATTTTATTTTGTGACAAGTATTTATATATAAATAGAAAAAAGGTAATTGTTTTTCAAAATTTTTGGTGTAGGGGCACTCATGAATATTCATCAGGTTAGCAGAAAGGAAAAACCAATAAAATTTTTGCTCTTATATATAAATATTTGTCACAAAATAAAATCCTTACATTTGCCTTGATAAAGTCCCTCAGTGACTGAAATGTATCAGCTAATATAAGTTTACCTTTTGTCTTTTTTCATATTGTCCTTTTACAGAGATACTCTGAAATTTTTCTGTATATATCGCATACACTCATTTATATATATCTGACATACATTATATATATGTATAATTATTTTTTCAAAAATATGATTCCCTCGCTACATAAGAGTTCTCAAGTTTCAAAAACGAGAGAGGAAAAGCTCAATATAATTATTAAAATTAAATTGAGTTAAAGTATCAAGTCCTGTTTCATCCTCAAGCGAAAATTTAGGAATAACCAATCTTGAAATTTACGCATCTTTATAAGCATGTTCATTCACAAAATTAATTATTATGGAAATGGCTGGGGTGACCATTTTGATAAGGGGAATAAGAGTTAATTTTTATCCACATATCAGTCACCTTTGGAAAGAGGTCAAGCTGAGGTAGGGTCAGGGTATCCATTTCAAAGCGAATGATGGCATTCATGTACGCACATCGTCTGGTCAGTCACAACGAAAGATAGCTTTTGGCACCATATGTCGTTAAGTGTCTAGAGAATTTTGTTTTATTTTATTTATTTTTTATCCTTTTATTTATTTTTTCTTAAAGGGCTGTTTCATACTTAAACGTGTCATACTGAACTACAATGTTTTTTTGATGACTTCATAAAGGGTTTTTCTATCTTATGATTGGGTTAAACTTTTAAACCTTTTATTAAACTATGAAATTTAATTTTTTTTTATGCTAATTATTTAATGCGAAAATTTGTTGATGTCAGCAGAAAACCGTTAACTCATGTCTATGGTTTAATAAATTGTCATTATTAGAAATTTAATAATGTGTAGTTTTTCATGTAGGCATAAAGGGCATGGGTCATCCCAGGTTTTACAAGTTCTTGTTCTATTTTTCATTTTCCAATTATTTAAATGCCAAAAATATTTGGATAGAGATGTCTGATTTCTATTACTGAAGGAGCTTTTGTGTTGTCTCCATCTAATTCTAAATTCATTCTTTGTTGAACCAATGTATATCCTATCAGTGTTAGGACTCTCAATAGATGAGATAGTGCATTAGTATACCACAGATTTTGTGTGACATTTATTTTCCAACAGACAGTCTTCAAGGTTTCTACAATCACATAATTTTTCATTATTTTTGTCTAATTTTAGTTTAGGACTTTTTTTTAATACTGTTTTGGCATGCGTGTTTTTCCAGGATTTTATTATTATGTTTTTTTTTTATGATTCTTTCTAGATTTTCAGTGCAACTTAATTTTAAGGAATCATAGTTTTTAAAAAATAATTATAATTTAAGCTCTACTTCTGTATTGAGCACTGTTTTTTGAAAAATAAAAACAAAAATACTAAACTCCGGATTATTTACCGAATGTGTTCTTTCCTATTTTTCTACATATCTGCACACACACACACACACACATATATCACACAACATAATTGGAATTGAATAAAAGAGTGAATAAATTTTCAATAAAAACTTTTTCATCTTTCAGAAACGTTTTTGGTCAAATACATTTTTTAAGAATTTAAAACCATCACAGACTACAAATCACTAATATTGGTTTCTTGATTAAAATTTCTTGCTAAATTGTTTTAAAATACTAATGTTTGTAAAGACTATTACAATTTAGTAAGTTCACAAAAGAATTTATATTTGAGTAAGTTTTTCCATTAGAAATTAGTCTGTGAAATTTTTGTAGCATTGGCATTTACAGCCAAACCTAAAAGATGGAAATGTTTCTATTTTGGATCTGTGCTTATACAGCTATGAAAATAAATTTTTAGTTGTTCAATATCTTGGTGAACCTCAAATACACTTTTTAATCATAGCACTAGACACAATGCTAACTTTCTAAGTCATGGTGATTGACATCTGTCTTTATTTCTGAGATGAGTTACTGCGATTATTTACATTATTCAAACTATTATCCTCATCTGCATTGCCATATTCACAAGTATATTTTAGTTTTGAAGAAATGTTTTTTATAAAGGAGAATTATGTTTATTTGACAGTTTTGTAAATATGGATGATGTTAATGTTTTTACTGATAACAACAAACAAAACTGATTCCAATCAATTTAAATTCAGAAATTTCAATTTAAAATAAAAGCTTCAAGAAAGACTTTTCAATTTTAATCTTAGGTTTCACTGTTATATCTAATTGATAGTAATGTTAAAGTCCATGATTACATCCGTGTGAGTTGTATAAAAGGTCATTGTATCATGATTAAACATACAGGTTGAGAATCATCTGAAATTCTTGTGACTAGAAGTGTTTCAGTTTTCAGATTTTTTTGGATTTTGGAATAGAGGCTATTTAATATGTATATAGCATCTATAAAATGGAGCAGTTTGAGATTGGAAACACAATATTCCTTTACATTTCATAACACAGCTTATACATATACCCGGAAGGTAGTTTTATGTAAATAACATATACTGTGAAAGTAGTTTTATATAAAAATTTAATAAATTTTGTGTACATGCAGATACGGGTAATGATGCTAGTCATGTAGTACTCACACCGATTTTTAAGTAGTGAAATTAAAATTTCCCACAAAAACAATGTTTTGTACTTTCTGTACGTGTACGATCATTACTTACAAAAAATATATAAATGCAGGTCTTTTTGTCATTGTGCATAATATCTTTACTGAGCATGAAACACCTGGTAAGTAATCTGCAAACTAAAGTGTTGCTGTGACAATCAATAACAAAAAAACTGGTGCAAACATAGGCTATATGGCTGGGCAGGGGAACCCCCACCCAGGGCAGATGAAGTCACTAACAACAGCTGCACATCAACTAGAAACTTCATCAGCGCTTTTAGAAATTTTCCATTTGTGATAAGTCATGTCAAGCACCTGAAAAACTTTCGGATTTTGGAATTTGGACACTCAACCTGTATGAGTTAAAAACAAAAACAAAGACAAAAACAAAGACAAAAACAAAGACAAAAACAAAGACAAAAACAAAAACAAAAACAAAAACAAAAAACAAGGAAAAAAAGACATTGAAGAGAAACTTATTTACATACACCAGAAATATGAAATAAAATAACGTAAAAGTTTCTTCAGGGGACAATTTTGGATTGGATTTGTGTTCTTCACTTTTGCCAAGAATAATTGTGATTGAGTGATGTTGTTATAGTTATAATTGCATGTGTCTTGAATTTTTGACTCTCACTCAGTAGCTGGTTTTTGATTAATCAGCATTTAACCGTGAAAGCCCACCCCTCCAATCTGAGCTATCCTGTATCGACTATCAGTTAAGAGCCATATGTGATACACACTTGGATGATCATGTCTCTTTCGATTATTTCTTAGCAGAAAATTATCCTTCAGTAGGTTGTCATTTCTTTATGCAATAGACTGGTTGCCAACCAAGGCTATAGGACCCAGTGTGTCCTGTTATTTAACCCATAACTTGGGGATATAGAGATGGATTCCATCCTTTCCTTAATGGTATTTGAATGTAAGTGAATGTAACAAACCTGACTGGAATTTGAACTCAGCTCTCAGATTTTGTATGTTCCAGCCTTCTTCAGGTGGTTGGAATTTCAAATCGAGCCCTTTATTTCATCCACCAGGGTAGATTGGAATTTCAATGGGCAAAATGTTGTGATAACATTTTATGAAGGCAATAGTCTGAATGTAAATAGTGTAAATAGCCAGTTATAATGTCAACCATTGCCTAAATAACTCATACAAAGTTTTTATACACGCACACACACACACATATATATATTACTTAAAAAAAAAAAAAAAAAAAAATCATTGATGGAGCTAACGGACAACTTGCCAAACCTAAAACTCTTATCCAGATAAAGTCCCAGATAAAAAATGACAATACTAAAAAAAGAAAAAGAAAAAAGACCTACTCAAACTTACCCACTCAGTAAAGTGCTCGAAGCCTAAATTGCTTAAACAACAAAAGGATGACTAGTTGTAACCCAAATTTTCACATGACTTGAATTATATAAATAAAAACCATTATTTCAATGATTATTAAATTCTTAGTTATTCCTATAAGGCTGTCTCCATTCCATGTTAGGGAAAATTTAAAAATCACTGGAAGGTATTTTACATGATTAATAAAACTTCTTGAAACAATTCTATGTTTGAAGTATTTACGAACAAAAGTTAAATATTATTTTATTTTTTTTATAAGTGTTGGATTCATATTTTTTTTTTAATAAATAAGCACTCACAGAATTAGTAAAAAAAAAAAAAAAAAAAAAGAATAAGTTGATTCCTTATCAAGTGAAATACTTTCCAGACCCCACTACTACACTTTTTTTTTTTGCATATCAGGTTATTGATTAAATTGACTAAAATTTTTAATGAGTGAGAAAAGGATAAATAAATATTTTATTGTTTCAGGAAAACGTTTTTTTTTAATGATAAAACAAAAATATACTCAGAAAAATATTTAACTGTCCGCCTATGAAAGATAGAAAAAAAAAAAAAAAAAAAAAAAAAAGAAAAGTTTTTTACCTTTCATTAAGGTGGAATAAAGCTTCAGAAATTTTTATTTTAAAAAAACTTTAAAAAAATTTTTTTATATGCACAAATATTTATACATTTCTGTTATAGGATTGATTGATGTTTTTTATGGTTTATCAATACTTTTGGGGTTATTTAAATCCATAACATATTTTGGATTGTATGAATATTGTAACATATTAACAATTTTTTGAAAATAATGCTAATTTTTATGGATTCAAGTTTTTCTATTTAACCCATAGCTGGGAGGAAAGGAGGTGATTTATATCTTTTTCAAGTGTATTTGCACTTAAGTGAATGTAATTTGAACTCTGCTCTCTCATTTCTCATTGAGCCACTATTCATTTATACCACCCTGACAGCTTTTTTGTTATACAAAAAAGTTTAAAATCTCAAAAGTGAAATGCTTAAAACATGGGAAAAAAACATATTTAAACTTGAAATTAATGTTTATAAAATATTAAAAGAATACTTCAAGTATTCTAATATGGAAAAAAAAAACTTGTATTTTGCATTATTATCTAAAAAATATCCATAAGGATGTCGGCAATATAGGTCGGAAAACATTGTGGATAGGCTATAAATTCAGGTTTCGTTTACAGTTTAAAGAAAAACATATTAAAGCAATGATGTCCGTTTAATTTGCTTCTGAGTATTTAGAGGTATTTTAAAACATTTCTAACTTTATAAGAAGAATAAATATTTATAAATAAACAGCATAAAATAACAAAAACAATATAATTTGAAAGCCAAAAAATAAAATCCTTAACATCTCCTTTTGCTATTAGCGTTATCTCCCTTGGAAACTTTCTTCTTTTTTTTAAGTACTTTTTTTTTGTATTTTTAAACTTTCTAAGCTTCAATTTTTAGACATTTTATATTCATTTTATAAACAATTTGTTTTCTCTTCGAAGCTGCTTTCAAATCTTCAATCTGTCGAGATATT
This sequence comes from Acanthosepion pharaonis, assembly GCA_903632075.3. Classification (NCBI taxonomy): domain Eukaryota; kingdom Metazoa; phylum Mollusca; class Cephalopoda; order Sepiida; family Sepiidae; genus Acanthosepion; species Acanthosepion pharaonis. The sequence continues at coordinate 40,222 of CAHIKZ030003694.1, forward strand.
TATGCAAAACTGTAGACGACTGACGCTTTTTTTAAATAGTACAGTGACAAAATTAAATTTTTGCATTAAGAAAAAGAAAAAAATACTGAAAAAGAAAAAAATACTGAAAAAGAAAAAAATACTGAAAAAGAAAAAAAAAACACTGGGAGAAATTACTTTAAAAATTACTTTGTTCTTTCCTCTTAATGAAAAAATAAACATTTTTTTGACGATAAAAGTTTGTTTTCGTCAAGTTTAAGGCCTTTATTATCCTGGTATGCTCATTTTCCAGCGATCTCATGTTGGTACCTACTTACTAGCATTAGTTGCCACAAACAAAAACATTTAAGAGATGTACATAGACACGTTATGTGGAGAAATATGGTTTTCAAGGATTGGGATTTTTGCTTTTTGTAGTAATATACATTATTATTTTTTTCGTAATTGTGGAAAATTTACGAAATCTCTCTGTAGAAGTCTTGGAAATGATCCCTTCCTGCAAAAAACCAGAATTTACCTCTGATTGCATTTGTCAATGTGTAGTGTAGTGAATTAACTCATTTTTGAAGTGATTAAAAAAAAAAAAGTTTCTAGTTCCCATTGATTGAATGAAGACTTCTTGAATCACATTTTTCTTTAGTTTAAAAAGGAAGATTTTTGAAGTCTCACTATTTCTGCAAATTTCATCGATCCTATTTTCCATTATTCCAGCGTAACTATTTATTTTAGTTTTTTGTTTTTTTATAGCCTTTTTATTTCAAGAATGAAGAATCAAACCAAAAGATTCCATCGTAGATGATGGAATGGTAAAGCTGGTTACCATTTAGTGATGAAAAAAAAACAAAAAAGAAAAAAAAAGAAAAAAAAAAAGAAGGGATATTTTTCGGAAATGTATCAACCCGACAATCCGTCCACTTAACACAAAAGTTGGCAAAATGGGCAAAAGGTGAAAAGAAAATGTATCAGTCTAGGTGAGGTTCCTTTAACAATTACTTTAGAGACTTGACCTTAATGGCAAAGTCTGATGACACTGGTTCGAGTCTCGCCATTGTCTGGATTTTTTTTTCTTTATATAATCATTTTTAACTCTACTCCACTAATTTTATAAAATAAATAAAAATGTGATTGCAAAGACCGTAAATAAACATTCTCGAACTCCTACCAACTCAAAAAAAAAAAAAATAAAACAAAGAAAAGAAAAAAGAAGCAATTGGGTATCGAAAGGGTTTTAAAGACTAAATTAGAAATTAACTTTTCAATGATTGCTCTGCTAGTCTTATTCTGAGTTTTGGAATCGGGGTATCATGGTCAAAATTTTAGAAAACGAATAATTAGTAATTTAAATTAAATTTATTTTAGATAATAATTCCTTAATCTGAACCACTTCGTAATCTCTTCATGTCTAGAGTCAATCCTAACCTGTTTTTATCTAGTCTACCTATCCTCATAATATGCCCTTCCTCCTTCTCACTCCTTCAGTGACTTGAGTCTTGGATTCGACGAATAAATTAAAAAAAAAAAAAACTATTGATATACGTTTGTAATTTAATTTAAAAAAATGTATGTCAAGTTTACTTTTTCAATAATTTAATTAATTAACCTTGACCCTGAGGGGCGAAACTTTTTAGTCAGTTTTTATGATTTATTGATAAATAATAAAAAGAAGAAAAGAAAACTGATTAATTTTTAGATTTACATTTCATTTATTTCCACTTTATATTTTTATTTACAGTACTTTATTTTTTTAAATTTCTTATGACCCCCCCCCACCAAAAAAAAACCTTCTCATATCAAAACGAAGCAGATCCAAGCTCCCCCACTTTTCATTTTATAAATTTAAATTTTATTGATACAAATATTTTCTTTGTGCGGAAAAAAATTGTTCAGAATATGAGGCAGGGTAAAGCAATCTAAGGGAAGTAATTTCACTATTTAGCGTGCATTAATCGCGTTACTGAAGATGACCGTAAAAAAAAAAAAGAAAAAGAAAAAGAAAAAAGTTTCCGTACATTTTTGTGGGGCCATTTCCCAAATTTGTTTAACTTGTTCACACTTTGTCAAAATTAAAGGTGCATGAAATATTTGTAATTCACAGGGAAACTTAGAGGAACAACATTCTTTTTTTTTTTTCAGTAGAATTTAATATTTTTATTTTTAATTAATTTTTCCGGGTGGCGAAGGGATTTCGTTCTAATTTGGTTAAATGCAGTTCCTAACGTGTCAAAAAAAAAAAAAAAAAGTAACAAAGAAAAAGATTATATTTTTTGACAATTGCTCCCTCCCCCCACTTAAACATTTTAATAATAATTTACTTTAATTACTTCACGCTAAATATCACGCATTTAACACACGCAGTTGTCCAGAGCCTTTCTACACCTGACACAAGTTAAAATTTTAAACATTTAATTAAAAAAAAAAAAAAAAAAAAAAAAGAAAACTACTAGCCTTGTGTCAATTGCAAAAATGGCGGTTTATTAAATAAAGATCACAAAAAATATTTTTTCTTATTTTTTATTTTTAAAAATTCCATTTAATTTATTTATTATGGATATGACAATATTTGATTCTCAAGAGAATTAACGCCAGGTGGGGAAAAAGAGCCTAGATCGATGTATATAATTAAAAAAAAAAGTTTAATTAAAAATAGTTTGCAGCGGGATTTAACTAGGAGTTTATTACAGAATATTTTGTAGGGGTCCAACTTAAAATCTATGATTTTTTTGTGATTTATTTTCAGTAAATCATTTAGGAGAAAGATATTCAAGATTTATAAAAAAAGAAATCGTTTTTTTTTAATCTATCATTATTGCTACCACCATAACATTAATTAAGCTGTCACCACCACTAATGCCTTTTAAAAACCTCTCAATAATTCATATTAACAATTAATTAATGAAACAATACCAAATGTAGAAATATTTTTCTTTTTTCTCATTCAAATTGTATATTTCCTAAAATAGAGAAGGAAGTAGTATTTCACAATAAACAAGTGGACATGTTGATAGAAACATATCAGAGGGAAGAACATCATGATCATTTTTTTTTTATTTTATTAATTTCAATTTAACCTACATAAATAATAAATATTATTTTAAAGCCTGAATCTTCGTTTCCTTGAAACTTATTTTTAGACCATCCTCCTCCTTTTAGAGCGTGCCAATTTTAGAGAAATAATTTCACTGCCTTAAATAATTACCTGCATAATTCTCTAACTCTTCTTCCCTGTCCCACACGTATGTATGTATTTTTACTGAAATTTTTATATTTGTGAATATTGGACAGTCGAATAAGACACTAAAACACAAAATTTTGTTCAGTCAACCGTATTAAAAAAATGATTGTCACTTTATAACCGACTACATTTTTTTTAGTAGCAACTTTTCCCTCTCTTTTCACTTGTGGGTAATAAAACAAAAAGTATGAAATGCGTAATAAAATTATTTACACCATTTTCACAAGATTGATTAACAAGTAGGGTCCGTAACTAACAATAGCAACCTTTTGTATTCCAAGAAAACAAATATTCGTGATTTAAGGAGGTTATGATATTTTAAGCAACTTGGTCACTTTTTTTTGCTAACACAGGCAGAGAGGGCTGTTGGTGTTTTAAAGAGGTATAGTTAAGGGATAGAGATCTCCTGAGCCAAGGACAATAAATTATCAATTTTAAATGAAAAAAAAAATACTATTATTTTCAGATAAGTAAACGAGGTAATTTTGTTTTGCATGTGTGAACGCACACAGTACCTATTGTAGAAAAATAATTCTCAATTCACCCGCATGACCTTGTATCAGACTAAAAAAAAAGTAAAAACCAATATTTAGTCATTATTAGAATGTGGCCCTCTTCCTGAATAAACTTTGTTAAATTATTATTGCTGCTGTTTGTACTTACTTATTTTCTTTGCGGTATTTATATTGAAAAGAACTGGGTTTTTAAAACATTTTTGCGATAAATTATCACATTTATTTGTGCTTTCGTACTTATACACAAGTTATACACAAGAAAACCCATGCTTAATTACTCGTGGAAAAAAAATTAATTATTTTTTTTAGCCTATAATTTCCAAGATACTAAAATTAATTTGAGTGTACTACTGTGTAAAAATATGTTTTACTTTTTTTCTGTATTATTCTTGTAAATAAAAGTAATGGAAAAAAAAGTAACACTTTTTTCTTCTTTTTTACAATTGCCAAAAAATATTTATAGTTTCAAATCTGTTAAAAAAAAAACTATTTATTTAGTCTTTCCTTTTAGTTAGTGGAAAAAAAGTATTTTAATTCTAACTTTACAACCAACAACAACCGGCTGTCCTAGAAAATACAAAGGGAATTTTTTTTTTAATATATTTTTTTTTAAGTGTTACTATTTTATTAAAAAAAAGTATCACGTTTTCAAAAATCGATTGACAATCACATGGGAAATGAAATCAGAAAAACAATTTCCAATTTTCATATGGAAGGATTACATAAAAATTTCTTTTAAAAAACATTTTAGATTTTTTCTTTAACTGTGCTAAAAGTTTTAGGTTCTTAACTTCATTATTCTTAATCTAAACTTAAGTTTCATTTGCTATTGTATTATAAACGGGTCGCATATTAGAGAAATGAGTTCGTTCCCTTAACCCAATTACTATGGCCTTGTGCCGGACTAAAAATTAAACTATTGCCTTTTTTTGCATGGGGGAGTAATTTTAAACTAAAAAGCCGTTGTCAAAAAAAAAAAAAAAAAAAAGAAAAGAAAAGAAAAAAGTCAGTTGTCAAGAAAGCGAAAAGTATCGTACATTTTTTAATACAAATTTAAATTTCAAACACTAAAAAACAGAATTTGGAATTATTTTTTTTATTTCTTTTCTAAAAATCATTAAATATTTAATAATTGGCTTTTTAAAACAATAAACTTATAAACATCATAATCAGCCTCTCTCCATTCACTAACAGCATATCTCAGAAAAAAATCTTTAGTATTTTGTTTACACAAATTTAATCTGGAAGTAAATGAAGTATTCACTAAATAATAAATAAACAAAGGAGATGGCTTCTCTAATCGTGATGAGGGCAAACTAAAATAAAAAAATGAAGGGGCACATGTACATTTCTTCAACATTTTCTTTTTATCAGTAAAAATAAAATAAAAAAAAAACACGATTAACTGCTTTACTATTTTTTTTACAACAGTAAAAAATAAAAAATAGTTTAAAACTGTTTTATTAAGAAATAAAAGTAAAACATTTCGACCACACCAAACGAGGCCGAGTACTCCGTAAATTAAAAACGGTGTAAAAAAAAAATTACTTTTTTTTTTAATGAACTGATTTTTGTTTTAATGAGCTTAAAGTTATTAGTATTTTTTTTTAAGTAATGAAAAATATCAAGGAACAATTTTTAGTGTCAGAAAATTTAGTTAAAAAAGAGAAAGTGAAAAAAAAAGGAAGAAAGTCTTCTCATATTTATTCAACAAGAAGAAGAGAGGAGGAAGTGCGTTACGCCACGTGACCTCGTTTCCATGATGGAGACTTTAGGCAGCTTCACATTGCCTTTCAAAGTTTTAGATTTTATTTTAAAAATAAAAGAAAGCTAAAGCGGATTAAAAACAAACAAAAACAAACATCTCTAGTCTTTTGTTTTGTTTTCACTTATTAGCATGAGAGTATTTAAAAAGAAAGACAAAAAAAGGCGGCATACGAATGAAGTCAACATTAAAAGCTTGCTTGCTTCTTGATGTTGAAGGAGCAATAATAGTAGTCGGTGTCAGCAAGTGTAAAAGCTACGAACGTAGTCGGGGAATAAAAACATCATTTAGATGGGTGTATATAAAACAGGGTTTACAAATAAGAATCAGGTTGAGATCGGGGGTGCAGGGGGATAAGAAAAGTGTTGTTTTTTTTTTAAAAACAAGGTGCAAATTTTGGGGGTGTAAAAAATACATTTTTGGTTACTATAGTAAAACTTTAAAAATACATCAAACATCCAAGGTCACTAAATTTACTTACATTAAAAATGTTTTAAAATTAAATTTGAGTAAAAAAAAAAAACAAAAAAAAACAAACAAAAAACGATTAAATAATTTCTATTTTCAGCAAATACTGGCAGGATAGTTAGAGCAAGTGTCAAACCTTAGTCTTACCAAGTAGATGACACTCCTTACACAAGGAAGACAAAGAAACTAAATTCGTGTGTCAAATTTGATAATTCACCCCTAACAATAACACTTGAATTCTTTGGAAAACCTTATTCACAATTATATAACAAAAGCCTAATCAATGCTGGATGAGAGAGGAATATTTTTCTTTCTCCGACATGAAATGTTTGAATTAAATCCTAAGAGGTTATTGGCAAAGTGAATTTTGAGGTGAAAAGGTTTCCGTCTTAGTTACCTTTGGGATCGAACCTGAAATTTGGGAATCATAGCCATATGGTGACATGAACGGATGTAATTTTTTTTTTTTTTAAATAGCAGGAAAAAAAAATTGCTGAATATTAAAATAATAATACCCTGAAATTAATTTTAGTATCGATTTCATGAAAGTAAAAAAATAATATTACAGAAAAAACATCCATTTTTGCATTGCACAACCGTAACACATTTTTACACACATATGTATATACTAGAGTTTTACAATTTACATATAGAAAAAACAACAATAAATCACAAACCATTGAAAAAACACTCAAGGGCTTCTTTTTCAAGGAATTTTTGCTACTGCGAAGACATCTTTTCAACCTGGTAGCAGCATGTGAAGCAAGGTAGGGTCAGATTTTTAGGAAAAAAAAATCTGTTCTTGGAGAGAGTAGTTAAAGTAGTTAAGCTCTTTCTTTCTTTTTTTTTCTTAAATTAAAATTCAGTTAATTGGCCATAATAAAACTGGTACTCATTCGTTAGTCATTTTGTTCACAGTCTGTTTTTTTTTTAAATCCTGTAACCGAAAGCCTGTTTTTAAAACCAGAGATTTGAGAAAAAACACAAGACGATGGAAGAAGCGTTTATGCTCGATTTAAAAACGTCATTTTGCACAGAAGCAAATATATGGAGGAAATTTTTTTTTTTTTACGCCGACCTTGTTTCATATAAGCCATAAAACAAAACAGTAATATGTCTTTGTTTTTAAATATAGGTAATAAAATTGTTATTACTTTTGTCTATTCTTTGTAAATTTCTTCTCGGTCTTAGAATAAACAACAATTTGTTTGCTCCGGATGTGACCGATATTTCGCCATTACGTGCAATCATATTTTGCTCCCAAATCGTATTTCTCCTTGTAAATATTCGCCTCGTCTTTCGATTATTAGACAATTCGGTCAGTTGAAATAATTATTAAAATTACACGCAAAAGTGTAAATTGTTCGACTGGTAAGGGTGTAAAAATATGAATGTATTCGAGGGAAAAATAGTGATGTAAGAATATACGTATATTCTTCTTACACCCTAGATCTACTCCCACCCTAAGCTTAAAAAAAAAATCTCATACGCATTGAAAAGGAGTGAAGCAAAGAGGACATTTATTCTTCATTAGACGTTGAAAGTTTTGTACAAAAAAAAAAAAAAGAAAAAAAAAAGAATCTTAAAATGGATAAACTTTGTTCGCTTAATACATTTTTTTTCTGTCTGCTGCTCTATATTATTATTCAAAGAACGTGCACATGATTTAATAATACGTGAAATAAAAAAGTAATTTAAATTCCCTATTACTGTTTTCAAATCTGAGGAAATAGCGACGAGGAAGAAGCCAATCTTTCAAGTGATAGCTACCTCCCCCACACGAGGGTTACATGTGGCACAAGGCCGGGTTTAACGTGGGATTTCCGAGCCCGTAGGCTCGAAGTGATAAAGGACTTGAACACTGACAAATATATACAACCAGCCAAACACAACAATAACAATCTAATCAAAGCATACTAATGATTATTGCTGTGTTGGGAGTTCAGATCTCAGACAAGTGTACGTCTCAAGGGGGAAAATCAAGCAGGGTGGGGGTATTGGCTAAAAAGGAAAAAAAGGCGAGGTAAATTTACTCTCGACTTAAAAGAAACAATACGAGTAGTTTATATTCTTAACATCAACCCATTTTAAGTAAAATAGTAACCCCCTCCGTTCATCTATGACTCAATCAATAAAACTTAATCTGAAAAATTCCTTTTTGTCCTTCCTTTTAGTGTAAAAGTATTCATTTTTTAAAAGAGGCTGTGTTTTTTTTATAATATTTTGACGTTATAGATTTTACAAGCATACAAGTGGAGAATAAATAGATTATGTATTTTATTTATTAGTTTTTATTCCAGCATAAAACCAAATAAAGAGAGTATCTTTATTTTGGTATAAGTATGGGCCACCCAGAAAGGATTCCATACTCGTGGCCTTGTGCCACATCAAGGGGTAGGGAGATTGACGAAAGACAATTTTACAAGTAGAGTGGGGAGGGCTTTTAAAAAAGTCAACATTCAAAAGTTTTTCTTTAGGCTTGAACTTTGACCTGTAACACAAATATATGAGCGGGAACGAAGAAAAAAAAAAGAAGCACAAACAAACAAACAAAAAACCAAACAAACAAAATAAACAAACAAAAAAAACAAACAAACAAACAAAAAACTCACCGAACTGGTTTTTGGTTGTTTACATGTAGTAATTTTCGCTATTTTACCGATCGATTTTCCGCTAAATGTCGATTGATTCGTAAAAGGCATTGCAATCTGTCATAGGTTTTCATCGGTTTCGTTTCCTTCAGGTGACAACTTCTGCTGTGATGGGCCCTGTGTGGAGACGAAAAGGAGTGTTTACCTTCCAGTTGATTAATGGTATCAAGGTTTCATTAAAATAAGACATGAATTAGCACCCACAAACTTTATTAATCATTTGGACATAAATGTTACTAAGTATTTTAGTGTGGAACGAGAAGGGTAGTTTCTTAAGTTTTGATGCTATTATGTAAACTGGAGTTTACAGTAATGCATCTCACGCTTATATGCAAAGAGAGCTATGCGAGTGGACAAAATTGTTCATTTTTCTCTTGCTTATATATATATATATATATATATATAGATAGATAGATAGATAGATAGGTGTAAAATGGGGACTCTCCTTCCGGAGGGATTGGCAGAGGAGGAGAAGATGGATGCTGCCGATGTAGTATCTGTTCCGGAAGCTTTCTCTCCTCCCATGCGTTATGCCCACGTTGTGTAACGTCTGTTACGTAACGGTGATATTACCGGCTATGATTAGTTTAGATCAGTGGCCCGAGTGGAAACATTCGGGTTCCCACGTTAAAAGCCGACCTTGTGTCACAGGAGAATGAAGGGGGGACAACTCATATCGGTGTAAAATGTAGAATTTTATGGGGGGCATTTCATTTCTCCCTGATATTTTGAGTCATTGTGAAAGTTCCAGGTTCTGCAAACAAAATAGGAGATAGATAGGAGTTTGTATATGGATCGGATTTTTATTTTTCAACGGATTTCATTAAAAATATTTTCACTTTTTTTGGCAGGTAGCATTTTTATTGTCTTGAAAAAACACATTTTTTTCTTTATTTTTACATTCAGAATGCTTTAAAAAATTCCATTTACAAGACAATTGTTTATAATAAAATTCTTATTCAATCGGTAGACTCATAACGATTCAAAAACAATGTTTTGTTTGAGTTTGTGGTTTGACCAAAAAAAAAAAAAAAATTGTTTTAAATTTGAAAACACGATTGTGTCGCCAGAATGAAAACAATAATCTTTGTCAATTTTATTTTTCAGTCTTTATGATGGTCGATATGGGGATCTATCTCTTTATTTTTACATCTCGGCAACAGCTAGTGTTTCTTATTGTCTTGCTAGTTTTATTTTTTATTTTTACATTCAGAACTAAAAATTCCATTTACAAGACAATTTTTATATTAAAATTCCATTCAATCGAATAGACTCATAACGATTTTTTTTAAAAACAAACCCAAAACAACTAATTAAGACATTTGTGTCCGTCAACCTTAAAGTATAATCTTTGTCAATTTTATTTTTCAGTCTTTATGAATTACTTGATCTAAAAATTGTTACATTTGGGCAACGCCGATTGTTAGTATTATATATTTTATTTATTTAAATAATTCAAAAACCAATTCAATAGTGATTACGGTCAATAACTGGCTTTAATATGTGACTTTAAATTAGAGGGTGTTTGTTATGTGTTAGTGTTGCTTGAGATGTTTCAAAGGGTCCTTTTTTCTGTGATTTTTTTGAACGAAGATCAGAAAATAGTTATTTTTTTGAAGATAAGCGCACACAAATGTTGCATAATTTGGGATCAAAAAAAATTCAAATTTTCCAGACATTTTAAAATATAAAGGCTAGAGAAATAAATTTATGTTCAAAAATAAAATTATTAAAAAAAAAAGAGATTTTTTATAACATACTGAACATACAATGAAAAATACATTAAATGCATTCTTTAATAAGGACAAATAAATTATTTTAAATCCAATATTTTAAATACTTTTTTTAGTACATCATCTAAATAGAACAAATACACAAGATACATTAATGAACCACTTTTCTATGCAGCCCTTTTTTTTCAATCTAAAGGGCATGTTATTGAATTAAACACGCTCAATAAGGTTGTTACAGTTTTTTAGTTTTAAATGCATCGTCGGGATATACTCTTACTTGATGGTAGGCAGAATTTAGTTTTCAATGTTATTTGTTCAGCTTTGAGTTGGAGGAATTCATGTTTGGTATCGGGTAACGGTCTGCTTTTGTTATACTACTAATCGTCACACGCTCAATAAGAAGAGTCATGTTTCGATATATATGAAAAGGAGATAAAATTTTTCCAACAGTGATAAGCTCCGAATTTATGCATTTGAAAAATTGGGATTTTCATCCTACTAACCGTAATTTATTATTTATACAAAAAAAATTTAGGTTTTTTTAAAACTGGTGCGTGGCTTTAAATATATCCATTTACAAACTTCACAATAATTCCTCTTATATTATCTGTTTACAAAAATTTTGACAACAATATTTTTGAAAATCGTTCGCAAATAACGGCTGGCTGAACTTACTTCGTGCGAAGTTAACACAACGAATATGTGGATCGAAACCCAATATTGACATCTGCGACGATAAAAATCAATTGGAATGCTTTTCTTAAATGTTTCCTTTCATATCAATTGTTCTGATGAGTTTTCCTCCTTGGTATCGCGACCGCATGAATTGAAGCGTACTACTAGATTGGCAGATAGGTCTCATTGTTTAACTGTTGAAATAGAATAGAATTTACGGTTGCATCTAGCTAATGGTTTCTTTTCTGATCATTGGAATTCTCTTTCGGTTTATCGATCGCCAGCAACCCCCGTTGTTCAAAAAAATTAACATCTGTCTTCCTGAATTATGTTCTTTGACTGTAAAACTCTATCACGAAATCATTTATTTTGATTAGTAATATATTGCATCTTTTATTATCGCCTTCCTTGGGATGGGAAAAAGAAAAGAAACTGCAATTCATCTTGTTTTCATCTTTCATTAATTATTAGTCTGATTGTTTTTGTCACTTTTGTGTACAAGATTCTACGACTGTTGCTTATAAAATCCAAATTGTTTTCCATCTCGTTTCACAGACATCCATACGTTAAAATTCAGCATTTCCATTTTCCTATTTTGAAGAAAAGAAAATTGTTTGGGAATTTGGTAATATTTGAAGTTTTCCACGTTATTAAAGGTTATTTTCACCAAGGTCTGATAGCTTTATTAAATACGAATGTCTTCATACCTTTAGCGGCAGCCTTTGATTTCTGCTTTGAAATGATCAAAAATCCAACGAAATTCCACTAAGGATTGCTGTTTTCTGGAATAATTGTATGTGTTACGGTTTGTAAATGAAAAGACATATATCATAAATAAGGCACAGAAAAATCCAATCTTCTCCCCCAAGTAATGAAATGTTTTAAAAAATTTTTTGAGAGGAGACACTGATAATTTTCTTAGTCAAGGGTTGTTACTACGTGGGTTTTTACAGTTTTATCTGTCGATTGATTCGAAGGTAAATTTTTTTAGGGCACTTTGTCAAATAATTGCGAAACCGTTTTTCCGTTATATAAAATCTTTTAAGCTTTATGGATCAATGGAAATAAAAAGAATGGGTTACCTTCTACTTGATCAGTAATATCAATTTCCTAATTAACACAAGAATTTACCAACGAACTTTAAAATGGAATTTGGACATAAATATGTTACTATTAATTTCGAGTATGAAACAAGAAGGAAAGTTTGTATTGTTTCAAAAAATCTACACAAATGGAGAAAGAAACAAAAGAACTTTTTATAAAAACTCTTTCATTGAATGGAAAAGAATTTTTTCGGAACAAGAAAAAGAAAAAATTTTTTCAAAGTCTTTTTTTTTTTTTTTAATTTGATTGGGAAACTTTAAAAAGATCTTTTAAAATTTAGCCAGGTCACTAATTTTGTTGGCAGTAGGAGGTTTAATTGTTGGCCCTGATAGTCACTTTATTAACGTTTCGTTAACAGACAAAATTTTGGTTGCTACTATAGTATGATATCTACTATTCATTTTCTACTATGGTAAGATATTTATTTACCAACTCTAGGAACTATGAAATAGGGTTAAAAAGGCAGTGAACTGGTTATGCATTAAAACTCATTAAGAATTTTTTATATAAAAAATTAAAAAAAAACAATCATCGAATAGTGATTATAATGTTTGTAAAATGATTTGATGTTATTTAAAAAAAAAAAAAAACCCAAAAAAAACAGTAAACGGGTCATCGTTTTTAAAAAGCATTTTCGAGCAATAATGAATGCATCGTCATTTACGGCGGGTCGCAAAATGTATTCGGTAGATATTTATAGCAAAAAGTTTTGGATAATTTTCTTTATTTTTTATTATATATATAAACAAAATATTCAATATAGAATGCTAAAAATATATTTTAAAAAAGAAATTGACTTTTATCTCTCGCTGAAGAATGGAAAACAAATCTTCCTATTTAAAGAAACAAATTTGAAAAGAAGAACGGAGCACGTATTTCACAGAATTAAAACAATAACGAAATATTTGTATGTAAAGAGAGAAAAAAAAATACATTGTAAATAAAGTCTTAAGAAATCTTTTTCCAAATATATCGATAAACTTGATTAAAGAAGATTCGTAAAGGCAAGGTGAATATCTCTCCATTAAAATCATTAACGAATTTAAAACCAATTTTAAAAAAAAGTAAAAGGCATTAGAAATATGTGTGAAAGTATTCAAAATATTGGAAAGAAAGAAAAAAAAAACAAATGAACCTAGAATTTCTAAAAGAGTAAAAAAGAAGCAAGAGAAAAAAGAAAAAATTTTTTTTCCTAAATATTTAGAATAATTTAGAAAAAATTTTTGAAAATTTGAAAAGAAAAAAGAAAAATGAAAAAAACAAGTCTGATGACCAAATTTTAGAAAAAAGAATTTTGAGAAAAAGAAAAAGGAGAGAAAGATGAGAATTTAAAATTCAAGCAAAAGCCTGAGAAAAAAAAAACAAGGCAAATACCTGAAGAACAAAAAAGGAAAAAAAAACAAACAGTGTTGAACCTAAAAATAAATTCTGAAAACCGAAAGAATTTAATGGGGAAAAAAAAAGAAAAAAAAAAAAGAAAAAAAAGAAAAGAAAGAAGAAAAAGAAAAAGAAACCAATGAGAAAAAAGAGAATGAAAGGAAAGAAGAAAAAAAGAAAAGAAAGAAAAAGAAGAAGAAGAAGAAAAGAAAAAAAGAAAAGAGAGAAAAAAGGAAAAAAGCGAAGAAGAGAAAGAAAAGAAAAGAAAAAAGAAAGAAAGAAGGAAAAAAAAAGAAAAGAGAGAGAGAGAAGGAAAAGAAGGAGAAAAAGGAGAAAGAAAAAGAAGGAAGAAGAAGAGAGAAAAAAAAGAAAGAAAGAAAGAAAGAAAGAAAGAAAAAGAGAAAGAAGAGAAGGAAAAAAGAAGGAGAAGAGAAAGAAAGAAAAAGAAGGAGAAAAGAAAGGAAAGAAGAGAAAAAAAAAAAAAAAGAAAGAAAAAGAGAATGAGAAGGAAAAAGAAGGAAGAGAGAGAAGAGAAAAAGAACAAAAAAAAAGAGAAGGAAAAGAAAGAAAGAGAAAGAAAAGGAAAAGAAAGAGAAAGAAGAAAGAAAGAGAGAAAGAAAAGGAGAAAGAGAAGAGAAAAGAAAAAAAGAAAGGAGAGAAGAGAAAGAGGAAAGGAAAAAAGAAAAGAAAGAGAGAAAAAGAAGAGGAAAAAGAAAAAAAAAAAAAAAGAAAAAGAAGAAGAAAAAAAAAAAAAGAAAAAAAAAAAAAGAAGAAAAAAAGGAAAAATCAAAGAAAGAGAGAGAAAAAAGAAGGAGTAAATAGAAGAAAAGAAAAAAAGAAAAAAAAAAAAAGAAAAAAAAAAAAAAAAATTTGAAAGAAAGAAAAAAAAAAAAAAAAAAATGAGAAAGAAAAAAAGAAATGTTAGAAAAAAGAAAGAAAGAAAGAAAAAAGGAAGAAAAAAATAAAAAAAGGAAATGAAAAAAAAATAAAGAAAAAAAAAAAAAGAAAAAGAATATAAAATTAAAAAATAAAAGAAAAGAAAAGAAAAGAAGAATTACCTTAAAATCTATGCTAAAAAAAAAGAAAAGAAAAATTTAAAACTGACAAAAAAAAAATTCGATTTAAAAGATGAAAAAGAAAAAAAGAAAAATGTTTAAACTTTTTATAAACTTGAGAAAAAAGAAAATTTATTCTTTATCTGGTCTCTTTGTTGCTTCAGAAAAACAAAAAAAACTTAATGAAAAGCCTTTTAAATATAAAAATTTCAAACACAAAAAAAAATAAAAGAAAAGGATAATAGAAAAAAAAAAATAAAAAAAAAAAAAAAAAGCTCAAAATAAAATGACAAATCAGAAAAAAAAAAATTATCAACACAGAAAAAAATAAATGTTTAGCCATTCATGTTGAAACCAAATAAATAAAAAAAAAGAAAAATATTAATCCTGAAAACATAATTATGTAACAACAAAAATTTTAAAGTCAACAAAAAATTATTTTTTTATCTTAAAAATTTATTCATGTGATTTTTTAAATTTATGCAATACAGGAGGTTCATATAGCTTAAGAAAAATTTATTTTGAAAACAATAAACTTAAAATAACATTTAAAAACTCTGACAAAATAAAGAATCTGATCATATAACGTCTATTTCTAGAAACATTTTTCTTTTTTGATTAATTTTCTACTTTTAAAAAAAATCCGGATTATTTACATTTTTAGAAAAGTTTTGAAATGTTAAACAATTAAAAATAAGTTTATTTATTTAATTGACAAATGTTAATTTCCAACGATTTTTTTCTTCCAGGAATACTATCTCTTTAGTTTATAAATTTTGTTTTTGAAAAAAAAAATTCATTTCATTAATTCAAAGGCATTTTAATCTAGCAATATCTTCCATTTTAAAACTTGAAAAGAAAAAACAATAAAACAAATGCTTAACTTGGAAATTTTGAAAAAAAAAAAGAAATATCTAAAATTGGAATTTTGAAAAAAAAATAAGGAAAAAGAAATATAGATTTATTTAATTTAAAAAAAAACTTATTAATTTTTTTTTCTTAATTTTGCATTTTGTATTTGAAATTTAACTCAAATAATTAAATTGATGCACATCAATAGCAAATGAAAATTTAATTTTCATAAAATTTTCAGGAAAAGATTTTAACAATGTTATTTTGAAAATAGGAAAATTTATCAAATTGAAAAAATATTTGAAAAAAACAATTTTGGATAAAATTTTTTAAAGGTTTACTTAAAAAACCAGTACAATAAGAATAAAGGTACAAATTTTATGGTAAATATATTTGTACATATAAGTATTTAAATTATATTTTTGAACTTATTAAAAAGTTTTCAAAAACCTTTTCCTTCGTAATCAAGAAATCCTTTGATTGATTAATACTTTTTAATTTTTTCAAACCACTTGGCACATTTATTTATATAAATTTAATTTGGGTTCAAAAGCCAAAGGGTTTGATATAAAAAAATTTAAAGAAAATTCCAACAGTTTTCATGTAACTTGTCAGAATCAAACCTTTTACATCTAATGGGTATGCCAAACATTTACAGATGTTAAGTTCAAGAATGTTGATAAAAATCTTAGAAAAAGATAGTCACAATCCAGTTGGAAAGAAAAAAAATCAAATTGCACACTGCCTAATTTGGGGAAAAATTTTGAACAGGAATTGAATTTTGTTATCCGAACTTTGATATCTGGGGATCTTTACTACAAATGTGGTACGGGTTTGCTGGCCCATATTGCAAATTTTATATTATTCATAACAAGATTCTCATTTTCAAAAGTTCCCATGAAATCTTGAACTGTTTTTATTTCATTGCTCACAAATTCAAATAATGAAAAGCTGAAAAATTTCTGAAGCCAAATTCCATTAATCTCAAATAGAATTTTTTTAAAAGGCCAAATAAAACATTTGGATATTTTTTATCAGAGGTTAGGACAAAAATCAAACCTATTTAAAAAATGAAGGATAGAGTACCCACTTACCATAGATTTTTGTCCTTAAGATTTTATACATAATTAGGTTATTTACTGCCAAAATATATAAAAGTTTTTTCAAAAATACATTTTAAAAAGGTTTAAACTAAAAAAATTCCGTTCAACATATACTTATCTTTTCAGCTAAAAACAATGTACATTTTAACTCATATTTTGATTGTTTTCCATTACATCATTTTGATATTTAAAAAGAAAAATATAATTTCCAAAAAAATCATATTGATAGGTTTTTGAAAATTCTGGAAATATAATTTTGTAAAATATAAAACAAATGGTACTTTATTGTAAAAAAATCATATTCGTAATACATTTTCACATTTTCAGCAAAAAAAAAAAACAATTTCAATTATTCAAAGGAAAAATAATGAATAAAAAGAAAGTTTTAAATTATTATAACCATACATGCAAAATTTTGCATATTCAAAATTTAAAGAAAATAAAAATAAAAAATTGTTTTTTTAACTAAGAATAAATTTTAAAAACAAAAAAAAAACAAAAAAAACAAAATTTACATCACTAAAACCAAATTTAATTTTTGCTGTGTTTTGTTTTTATAAATGTTGAGGTTCAAAAAAAATTAATACAGCATATTATTGAAAAATTGATAAATTTAAACATGAAAAACAAAAAAAAATCAATAATATTTTTTGAGTCAAAACTCTATTTTTACAATGACCTTCAAAATATATCGCTGGTAAAAATTTTTTCAAAAATTATTGTATTTGTTTTTTTTTCATCAAAAATGAAAATAGCATTTATTTTTTTTCAAAAAACATTTAATACAGCTTTTGAAATTATTTAAATTATTTTGACTATTGTCCTCATCTTTTATTAAAATATTTAAAAAATAAAAACCATTGAGCATTATAAAAACAGATATGATACACAAAATTGCAAATAAATTCACTAAAAACTCAAATTGTTTAAAAGACAGGTTTTATATTAAATTAATTTAGATAAAAGGACACATACATGGATAAAGGCGTTGTTTAGAAATCCAGGTTGACAATGCCCAAAAGATTTTAGAAGTTCAATGATTAAAAAATAAGAACTTTTCATCAAAAAATTATCAACAAAGATAAGATTACAACTATTAAAACATAGCAACTATAACAAAACCCCAAATAAAGGAAATCAAGAAAATTTTCCTTTGGAAGACATTCCAATCACCTAAAAGATTTAAAGAAATGTAACTAAAATTATAATTTGTATATATATTGGCATCAACAAAGATGATGAAACAAAGCACCAAAATGTATATTGTTAATTTTTTTTTTTCCTTTAAAAAATATATTCCTGGTAATCAATGTTTTTATCAAAATTTTCTGAAATTAAAAACATTTTTACACTTTCATATTGTTTTAAAATAAGATGTTTTTTGATTATATATAAACTAACATAGGTTAGATACATTGGGTAAGAGGACATAAATGGGAACACCAGTGATATTAAAAGGGTTTTAAAATAAAAAAGATCCTGACTGAAAGGGTTGAGTCTTGGAATGATTGTTTATCGCCTTAAAAGGACATGGATAAAATTTAATGTCAAAAATAGCAGGAGTTCTTTTGTTTTCTTTTCATAATTTATGTTGATATTGATTTTTGTATTCTCTTTAATCCTGAATAAAATATTCCAAAGTGGGAATATTTTTTTTGAATTGTTTCACTTAACAATCTTTTTGGCTTTGTTTTTGTTTTGAAAAAGCAAATAACCATCCATCAACTTTTAAAAAAAAAAAAAAAAATTTAAACTAAAAAATCATTTCAACTATTTGATTGACAAGATTTGATTTTTTCAGCAAACCAAGATTCAATATGGAAATCAATTTCTCTAAAATAATTTGGTTTTTTACTTTTAAAAACAGCCAATAATCAATTCACATTTGAAATAAAGACTCAAATGGCCAAACAAAGGTAATGACAATCAGAAAGACAATGGTTTGGTTTGGTTTGGTTTATTTTGTTTTACGGCATATCAACCTCAACGGGTTATTTAGCACGACAATTTTTTTAGGATAGATTCATTTATGAATAGAATATGTATTCTTTGGTTTAGATTGGTTTGGTTTATTTTGTTTTATGGCTTTATCAACCTCAATGGGTTATTTAATATGACAACATTTTAGGATAGATTCGTATGAATAGAATATGTATTCTTTGGTTTAGATTGGTTTGGTTTATTTTGTTTAATGGCATATCAACCCTCAATGGGTTATTTAATGCCAACAGGATAGATTTTTTAGGAATAGAGAAAATATGAATAGAATATGTATTCTGTTTTGGTTTATTTGGTTTGGTTTATTTTGTTTTACGGCATATCAACCTCAATGGGTTATTTAATGCCAACAAAATTTTTTATTGCTGGTAATATTTTGTTTTGTCAAAAATCTGTTTCTGGTAATATTTTTCCTTCAAAATTGTATTGCTGGCAATTTTTTTTTTTCAAAAATGTATTGCTGGTAATAGTTAACTATTTGCCCATAGATGGGACCCTAACAGGTGCTACCACCCTAGGTCAGTGTGGACCTGGGAACACCAGCAATTAAGAGGTGGTTCCATGCTCCTCAAAAACCTCCTGATCAGAGGCCTTGCTGCTGGACATAGTTTATCGTCTTACCCAGGACATGGATGTAGTTTAACGTCTTACCCAGGACGGAAATTATTACAGAAAGTTTTATTACATGAGGCTCTAAAAACAGGGCAAAAAAAAACATGCATATGAACACTAAAACAATATTTTTTTTTGTATAGCAATTTTTTAAGAAAATTGAATGGTTCACATGAAAATGAACATTGTTTAAAATAGAATAATATACATGAAAGGAAGGTGATTATGAGCAGGAAAATTTAGAACTAAACAACTTTTGAAAAATAAATTGAATCAGAAAAAAACACTTAAATGAAAACATTTAGTAAGAACCCATAATTAAAAAAACATCAAACTAGACACAAATTGTAAAAAAATTCAGAAACAAAAGTATTAAACCTAAAACAAATTATTTTTAACAAAAGTTTTATTTTCAATTAAACAAAAAAAATCTGTTGTTTGAAAAAATGTTTCAGTCAACAAATAATTTTAAAATATATAATTAAATTGATTTTATTTTTATATTTTTTTTTCTTCAAAATTCAAAGGCTTAAATATTTTGAGCTAATTATTCAATAATAGTGAATATTTACAATAAATCTTTCAAAAAAAAATATTGTTTTTAAACAAATGAAATAAATAAAACTTTTTTTTTTTTCCTTGGATTTAAAAGACTTTTAGGCAAATAAAAACACAAGGAAAATTCTAAAAGTATTTTTTAATTTTGTATACCTATTTAAATATTTCTTAAATACAAAAAAAAAAATGATATACATTCAAACATCAGTTTTAAATTATTGATTTTGGATTTTATATCTGTGCATATATTTAATTGGATAAAATAAATTTTAAAACAAATATTTAGAATTATGTTTATTTAAAACCTAATTTACAAATTTATATTAAAAAGGATCCATATTTAAAAGACACCAATACACAAATTTCTTTTTTTAATATTGTAATTTATTAAAAAACGACATAAATAATTTCTCCAATATCCAAATTATTTCATTGAGATTTAATTGTCTCATTTTTTTAAAATTTTAAAACATTTCAGTTGTTTCTAATTATCAGAAAACATTTTTCAAAAATATTTTGACAATCAATATCAAACAAAAATCCTATAAGACAAATCCATTTTTAAAAAACATGCTAGCACAAATAAATTGTTTTTTTATCCATTGAACCCAATAGTTCAAAATTTTTAAAAATGAAAAGCACTTTATCTAAGATGACATTTAATTAACAGAGATATCAGGATAAATAAAAATCCATTATAAATTGAAAATTCTCAAACTAGAAAAAAGATAATGTATAAAAAATAAAATTTCAAGTAACATTCCAACATTCTTGAAGAAAATCATATATCTATAAACAGCTTAAAAGTTCATTTTAAAAAAACTTGGCAATTACTTAATAACTGAAAATTATAATGTTTTACCTTCATTCTGTTTCAATGAAAAGGTTGAAAAATAATATCTATAAAATAAATTTCAAGATTTTTCTTTTTTATAAAGAATTTAATTTCCTCAATGATGTCTCAAGATTTTACAAACCATGCAAGAACAACATATTTGTTTTTAATGTAAAAAATTCTTATATTTTTTTTTTAAAATAAATATGAAAAACTTTTTATGAACAAATTTTTTTTAATCATAAATTTTTTATTTGAACTGTAAAAAATTTAATTTTTCCAATTGATCAATTTTGAATAGGTAAAATAAAATTTTCCAAAGCTTCAAATAATAGGTTATCATTAACTTGAGAAAATTTTTGAAGGTGACATTTATAAAATCTGAAAACTTTTTTAAAAAAACATTATTTAAATTAAATATCAGGCAGTTTCTTTACATTAAATTTTGAATATATATGAATATTTGGGATATATATATGTATTTAGGAATTGACAAATTTTTTTAATTTTTCAATATATATATTTATTAATAGAAACAAAATTTAAGTAAAAAAAATCTGGGAATAAACATAAGTATTGATTACAAAGAATACAGCCAAGAGAATGTCAAAAAACCTGTCATAATGAAATGTGTTCCAACAGTAAATTCAATTTGAATATATATGGAATTTTTATTCCATATTTATAATCTTTTTTTTTCGTCACAGATAAGCATCACAAGGCATAGCAAGATCCAAGAATTACTGTATTTTTAATAGGATTCGAATAGATCCTTGGAGGAAAATATTTTCTAGTAAAATTTCTAAGAAACATTCAGATTTGCTGTTCTGTTACTGTTTACAT
The DNA here is from genome assembly GCA_903632075.3 of Acanthosepion pharaonis. NCBI lineage: Eukaryota > Metazoa > Mollusca > Cephalopoda > Sepiida > Sepiidae > Acanthosepion > Acanthosepion pharaonis. Next base: position 61,577 of record CAHIKZ030003694.1, read on the forward strand.
AAACAGAGCATTTTATTAAATATTTTCTATAAAAAAAAATGTATAAACAAAATTCTTAAAATAATTGAAGATTCGATGATTTCATAATTTTGATTCATTTTGTTTACAAATTTGAATGAAGTTCCCAATGAATGTATGAGAAAAATTGGATAATTGTAGTTTAAAACATAAAATTGACCTTGCTAACCCTGATTTTTTATCTGTTCTGAATCTAAAAAAAAATTCCTATATATTTACAAATTCAGGTCATTTTGATTCCTGTAAATGACACATTTTCAATGAAAATTTCTTGACATTCCTTTTAATCAAAAATGAAGGACATAGTGTTTTATTATCAAAACAAGCATTATTCTTAACTATTTGTATCTATCTAAAAAAACTAATGTATAAACATAAAATGTTTAAAATTTTTTGGAATTGTCCTGATTTCATACTATATATATATATATATAATATATATATATATTTCATGTATATAGATCATAGAAAAACATTATTTTCTAAACGTAGAAAATGATTTTATTCATTTGTAATTAAAAAAACGACTGCAAAAATCACTTCATTCATATATATGTTAGATATCAACAAAATGAATATATAAGAAAGATTATAAATTTCTTTTCATGAACAATTTTATAAAAATTTGCTAAATTAACCTAAAATCAAAGGAATTATTCTGATACATTGGTTTAAAACAAACAAAAACTTATGTTTGCCTTTTTATTAAAAATAAAATATTTAAAATTAAATAGCCTTCACACAAGAATAAATTTAATCTAAATATGTTCATTTATATATTATATATATATAATTATATAATATTTTAGTTAAATCAAATGCACACACAACAAAAAGGGTGAATTTACAATAAAAAAATGAAACATTGGAATATTTATATAATAGATAATTATGCATTCAGATAGA